>JAVQIZ010143965.1:0-18342 GCA_036023535.2 Galaxias brevipinnis | reverse complement strand
AAATCTGACAAATGGCCAGACATGAAGAAGACCCTAGGGGTCACAACGAGATGTTGAGGGTGTGTGTGTGTGTGTGTGTGGGTGTGTGTGTGTGTGTGTGAGTGTGTGTGTGTGTGTGTGTGTGTGTGAACAAGAGAGAAATATGGAAAGAGAGCGAGAGACATAGACAAGAAAAAAAGAGAGGGAGAGATAGAAATAAGGGGGAAAGAAATAAGAGACTTAAGCAGCTGTTCCTCCAGATGAAGCTGTCTCATTAGACTCATTTGGACTTTTTCCGAGGTCATACAGAAATAACTACTTGGATCAGTAGAACAAAGTTGAATGGGAAATTATTGCTGTAAACAGTGTATGTAGCTATATGCTAAAGCGTGATTTAAATACTCACTGGTATTGTATTTTAGAACATGAGGTGCATTTTCATAGTTTAAATTGAAATGTACAAGTATTAGAAACGACATAATACATGCACTTGAGCAAGATTTTGCTTAATTTGTTCTTTTGACAGGAATATATGACCCTAATGAATATTCTTCTTTTAGAGCTTATGTTTGTGACTGCAAGGTCTTTGATTGCCACTGTACCGTGTGTGTTTGTTGGTCATCAGAAAAAAACAGCATGCCATTGTGACATCACTGCACAAGCTACTGACCTCAATTCCCGTTTTTGGACCCTAATTTTCCCTGACATTATGGCTCATGGAAATGAGGGATATTTCCACAGAAGAGGCTTTGCTTTATACCCTAATAGCTCAGTTATTTTTTGGGCATCTTAATAAACAAACATGAAATAGGATGCACTTATATGAGGAATCTTAGTAAGTTTTGCCTGTTAGATCTGATCCTGACAAATAGGCAACATAAATACTCACATTCCTGCATGTTCCCAATAGACTTTAGTGATCACTGTCCAGTTGGCTGTATTAGAGACACTAAAAGGAAGAGGTCTGGATCTCAGTTTTTCCATAAGGTATTTTAAGAAATTTGTTGAGTGGGCATTTTTTTACATGACTTGTATAACAGTGATCTGTATAGCTCTCTTTCCAGATGCGTAATTAGCCCTTGAAAAAATAGGAGCAATGGTTAAATATCTTCAAGGCAGTGTTTCATCCTGTCTTCCTCAGCAGATAACGATGGACTCCAGTCCTGTAACTGAAAAAGGAGATTTGAGATGTTTTAAGGGATCACTGGGATTTAATGATGCAGTTTCTAACTGGTTGCAGGAGTAACTCTCTGATTGAACACAGTGCGCAGATGCTAAATGTATGAAATCCAAAGTTGTAGCAATCAGGAATGGTGTGATACAAGGTTTTGTTTTGGATCCTACATTGTTTACACTTTTTTATTAATGATATACAGTATGTGCCTCTGTTAAAGACTGTAAAGTACATTTCTATGCAGATGATACCATTATGTATTCCTGTGCACTGTCCATGGGACAGGCAATGTCAAACCTTACAAGGGCATTTAATTGTGTACAGAAATCCCTTAGAGATCTGCAATTAAGCCTCAATGAGTCAAAAATATATGCTTTTCTCAAGGAGCAATAAGTTAGATTATAACGCATTCATATTTCCTCCCTAAATGGAGCCCAAATTGAGCATGCTGCAGTTTACAAACACTTGGAAATTTAACATGATGAAAAGTTGTCATTTAAGACTCATGGGCTTGAACTCACAAAGAAGATGAAGAGGAGACTTGGACAATTGTAAAATTAACCCTCCAGCAAGTTATGGGCTATGGTGATATTGTGTGTTTGCATGCAGCCCCTACTGTTTTAAAATCCCTTGATACAGTTTACCACAGTACTTTGCATTTCGTAACTGGGGAAAGTTTAAGAACTCATCATTGTATACTAAATAAGAAAGTATGATGGTCTTCTATTAGTCATAGGAGAGAAAATCATTGTCTCTTTTTTGTTTACAAGGCATCACTTAACCTTAATAAACAGTATAAAATCAGCACGATTTCACCTAGTTACAAAAGTTAAAACTTTATTTTATTTTATTTGAAATATTCCAATCATGCTTGGTTATTAAATTCGAAATGAACTGTAGGAGAGGTAAAAAATAATCATGCTGACCTTCCACTGACTTTTAGCTACTTCTGTCACCAGTGCCTAATCTAATTCACTCGTAAAGATTAAAGGGGCCAAATGTTCAAATCCCTGTCACTACTTCAAGCACACATGTTAGTGTTGCCAAAGCAAACAGAACTACCAGTTGATCTGGCTATTCAAAGTCATAACTGGAGCCCCTTAGGGGCCATCAGAATGGCATCATGCTTCCTCCTCAATGGACATCCATAGAAGGGTAAGAGAGACCCACCAGAGGACACGCAATGTAACTGGCCAGCCAGCAGGTCAGTGATACACAAGTTGACAGTAGTCTGTGTGGCTCCACCATATAACATTATGATGTTGTTTCACAAATATGTGAGACGAGGGAAACCGGTTTGTAAGATAACAAGGATAAGCATCAGTCAGATACCCATCTCTGCGCTTACCAGTGATGGATGTAGTGCTGCATGTGCTGGTATATTTTTTCTAGTTCCCCATACACAATATTAACCCTTACAGGGCTTTGTAGGAATGTGTGTATGTTCATGCTTAACATCAAGGCATGACTCAGTTGATGCTGTGCGAAGAAAAATAGTTAAGGTAACAGAGTTAGAGACACTATAGGTGTCTATTGACAAGGGGTATTTACATTCAGTAAGCATTTCAAGAAAAGTGAAGGTGGATTATGTTAAACCAATCATACACTGTAGAAATCCACAAGCCCATTTGATTTAAAAAAAATCGTTTTGTTAAGTAATTCCAGATTCCAGCCAGTCTAGAGACCATTCTGGCAGGAAGGGGTTAATCATAGAAGATAACTTCTTATTGCATTGACACTTTGGACAAACACAATACTTTACTAAATTTGTGTACTGCTGATGTCAATGTTTTTACTATATTCCATTGGCAAATTAAGTTTAGCAAGTACTTTTTAGTAGAAGTGAAGGATGAGATTAACAGTATATGCGTTTGTGTGTCCGAGTGATTCTTAAGTCATTATTTACAGTATACATTATTAGTTACAGGTAGGGGATGTTTCCTCCCTGATTTGCAAAACAGAAATATGGGGCCCCATTGTTCTGTACAGTATAATACTGCATCCTGGCTCCTATTTTGGGTTACAACAAATCATTGTGTTAAACTTAGATAGTTATAACAGAATAGAATAGAATTGAATAGAATAGAATAGAATGGAATATAATAGAATAGAATCTACATGTATTTATTTCAGGTCACTTGCATGGGAACAAAGGTCTCTATTGATCACCAATTAAAAATGATTTAATAAACTTAACCTAGCAGCCCTTTGCACCTTGGGATTAGCTGTGCTGCAAAGAAAAGCAGCCTGGAAAGGGAACTAAATCCCACACAGCACTGTGTAATTGTAATGCTAAAACAAGGAAATCATTATCAGCATGTGCTGATTTGAGGAAATACCATATTCATCGCCACAGCACTAGGTAAAGGTCAGGGCTCAGGATCCATCCTTAGAGAGCAGATCTCGTTATCTAATATATAGCACAACGCTGGCCGAAAGTAAGCGCCTTAGCAAAATCCAGAGCATTAGCAAAACACACTGATGGGCCAGCACGGTTCGTGATGTGTTCTGTGCTGCTGAAATGTGTAATGACTGATTGGAGTTTTATGCTTAGTTGGACAGTAAACATTGAGTACCATTATTTACCTCTAAATACTGTTGTCCAAAGTATTTTCCTTTATGTTTGAACTCTTACTCTGATCTTGAGTGTTCACAGAACATGTTCAAGAAATGTTGATAAAATCTTTCGTCATACATGTGGTATCTGATTCATGGTTTTTAAAGTATTCCTGTGAAGTCCGTTAAAAAGTGCTCAGTTCTGAGTTCAGATACAAGGACTAATTGTATTTAGTTACATACTGTATAGCTTTCCACCGGATGGCATTTCATGTATTTTTGTACAGCAAGTTCAAAAACTCAATTAGACCAAAGTGAAGCAATTACAGTGATTAAGTGGAAAGATAAGAAAGAAGATTGCAAGCACACCCAGAACACAGAGATCATGTCAAATACTATGGTGGAAAAAAGCTTACTAGAAGGTCAGGCATTTCTTTTTGTTGCCATTGCCTGATGCAAAACAGTGTGCATGATTGCAAACAAATTGAACATGGAGATTATGTTCATGCAAAAGTGTTTTTTCAATTGGACTGTTATAGTTTGGCGCACTTAAACTGTGAAAGTAGTACGTCAAATTCAAGTAATTTTAATATACCAAAAAGGGATTGAATTCAACATTTACAAAACAATAAGTGATACAAACACACAAACAAATGCTTATGTCTGGTGGCCATCCATGGTTTCCCCATATTTTCCTATTAATACAGCAGTTGTTGTTTAATTCTGCATATTGTTTTTCAACAGACTCCTAGCCGTTAGTTATCACATAAAATCCATAACTCATTAATGCCCTTTGAATCAATGACCTTGAATATGGAGGCTGATGCAAATTTATTTAGCATATTACGGATCAAATTATTCAAGTGTGTACTAGACAGACACACACCCACACACACTTTCCAGTCTACTTCTTTTGGCTTCATAAGGCAAGAATCATCTCCGGCCAAAAGCCCAGAGGAGTAATGAGAATTTTTGGAGTGAGATAATGAGGTACCACGTTTCGGGGTGGGGTTTTGGTGGGGGACTATTGTGCCCTAATGCATATGGAATTCTGTGCCAAGTATCCCCTCGGATAGGAGGTCTGCCCATGGATGCATGCTCGACAGCTAGCTCTTTACTGTTTGTGTGTTCCGCATGTTGACAGAATGGGAGCATAAAGAATGCCTGCAGTTGCATCCATTGTGTTTACCTTAAATATAGTTATGGGCTGCAATTAAGGAACACCAACAGCTGTTAACAGATCAATATCCTCAGGTTTAAGTGTCAGTGTGGTGGGGTTTTAGCAGTCTTGACTACATTGCTTTGCTAGGTGGTTGAACCAATTCATCAGCTTTTCTTTGTTGCTTACTGTCCCCACCAGTGCCTTGCCAGCATGGTGTGAGACGTTCAAATTGGAACCACCAGACAAAAGCGAGAATACAAAAGGTAGGTTTTAGCATTCAGGCCCCATCTTCAAAAGGCCCATTCTACATTCGCCCCACGTTTCAATGGACTACAGGCCAACGGGCAAATCAAGAAACCATAGCAACCACAGCGCATAACTATCCCATACCTTCCCCCCACTTGAAGGATTTATTGTCATCATAATGTTTTATTCTGTATCCACTGTAACTAAGACTTTAGACAAAGAAACCAAATCAATGTTATATTTAGAAATATGCAGTATATGTTATATTAGCAAAAGGCAAGAAGAGCCAAAATTGTAATGCTCCTGAATACAGTCTATAGATTTACACTACATTATGTTAAATAAAAAGAGTACAATTTGTAGTTATTGTATATTATAGTTAGTGTTATTTAACGGAATAATTTCAAGTCAGCACTCCTAATAAGATAAAAAGTCGTTCTTAAGAAGCGAAAGGGAGAGTGTTAATAAAAGAAATGGTGAACAGTGTTTTATAATACGGTATCATACTGGCTTGGTTTTGATGCAGTAATTTTGCAACCGCTGTGTGACCTGAATTTCCCCTGGGACAAACACCCCAGGACGTGAACGGCATATCAATAGCTGGACACGGTTTTTTCTGCCAGATCCTGAAAGAAGTTTCATGGAATTCAGGCCAAAAACCTGTTACTATCTTATTATTATGCACATGAGGCACCGGGCTCGGCTCTCACTCTATCCCACTATCTTTCTTTGTCTAGCTGTCAATTAATTTTTGGGGGGTTGAATGTGTGGAGTGTAAAGGCCCTGGCACTTCAATAACAAAGCACCAGTTTTCATGATGTTCCCACTGAAATTGGGCTTTGATTAAACACGTGCAATCCGAAATAAATTTTTGCAATCAGACTTGTGGTATAAAAATTTGGGTTTTTCTTTTTTACGTACTTTGTCTGATCATTGTTCGTCCGTCCATCTGTTTGGCAGCCTGTCTGTGTGTGTGTTTATGTGTGTGTTTGTGTGTGTGTTTGTTGTGTGCAAGCCCGACATTGCTTGCTTGTGTGTACCTTTCTGTTTGTGCATCCATAAGGTCTGCTGCATCTCCTTAGCATGCAGTCCACGTTCTGCTTTACTCAAACTGTCTGTATGTGGTGCAGTGTTTAACATAATCCCTCCGCTCCTCACCTTATACCCCATAATGAAGGATATTGGACTGAGCACAGTGAAGGTGAAGGACAAAGCTCCCTTACAAAGCCGGCACACACTCTAGGTAGATGTTGAAAGGCACCCCATTCAAGGAGCAGCTAAGTCTAGTCCACTGCTTTTCAAGGACCTCCTACAAGGTTAACCGGGCGAAATAAACGGTGGTCGCATGCAGGCTCGGCAATGTTGAACAACATTCTAGGGATTAAGGTTGATCAAACAGCATTAATTTGCAGGAGTGTGCATCTAGTACGAGGTCTACCACAAATAACAGTTTACACTAGGCTCTGCCTGACAAGACCAGGTTTTTAATCAAATGAACAGAGCGGAGATCTAGTATAAACACAAGTTTGGATTATGTTGGCTGTACATTATGTAATCCCTAAAGGAGGACATGGACCAAAATCAAAGCCGCACCCTGTTGGAGTTCATTAGGATATCAGAAATCCACAGTGTGTGTGTGTGTGTGTGTGTGTGTGTTACTTCACATGCAGTGGGGACAGCGGCAGTATTGTACTACTGTACCTTATGCAATGGTTTACAGCATAAGCATTGCACACTATGGGCCACATACGGCACAAGCTAGTATGCTTTAAGCCTAAACCAGTTGTCCAGCAAATGCACCACAGTAGATTCTCCCAGTCGGCCTGTTGCTTCACCACTTGAGATCGTATATCATGCAGCATTAGGATGTCATGCGATTCATACACAGCAGAGGGTGAACACGTTACTGTTAAACCAAATAAAGTGAGATTCGTACCAAAAGTAATTAAACTATAAAGAATGTCCTGGATTATCAAACTGTCAATTTGGAGTAACACAATTTTTTTTAATCAATGCTTATCTTTTGCAAATTACAGTATTGAGCTTCAGAAGCAATTGAAGCTGATAAACCTATGAATTATTAAACCTATATAGATTACGTAAAAATAACAATAAAATCGTGTCCCCAATTCAATCTTCATCCCAAATCCAATCTTTGACCCAAATCCAAGCGTTTGATATTTTAGGACCCTGTCTTTGGACAGGCCTATTGGGCAGAGTGGGCGAGGAATAGAAAAGGTCAGTGTGTTTCACTACTGGAGCAGGCAAATGCTGTACTATGGCTCCCTCCATCCATTTTCTGAGGCCACTGATCCATGAGTAACCTCAGTGCCTGTGGCCCAGACCATCTCGCCCTGTCTGTTTGTTGTGACGGCAGGCTGACCTGCTTTCTATCCTACATGTACACTGCACTCATTACTTATGTCACATCATTAGATATACAATTACACTGTGTAAGATAAAAACTCAGTGAGCACAACATTGTCCGGACACTGTAAAGACGTAAAACCTGTCACACAATGCAAAGAAAATATGTAATGGCACAATTCCAAAACATTTGACACAATCTACTTGGGACTGAAATGTAATGTAAGAAAATGTGATATTTATGGGTTCAAAATATAACTTGGAGACAATCAAACGCATCATATACACGAACGTATATTGTCTTTTGCACTGGTTCTTCATCACTCTCTGTAATAACCTTTGCATGTGTACTCCTTGAGACATAAATTGCAACATAAACGCAACCGTCGCTGAGGCACAGTAAGGTCTACCACCCCTGGCACCCTACAAAATCATATCAAATTCCACAACTGAGCATTTCAAACCCCAACTTGGTCCGTAATATTGTCTCAGTGGAGTAAGTGATCGGGCAGACATCGGTGTGCCGCTGTGGACGGACTCAGCATATGATGGATAGCTTCAGCTGTCCTGTGTTTCCCCAGCTGCCTGACAGAGACAAATTATGTCCAGCGTTTTCTCTGATCTGCCTGCTGGGCTGGGAGAGAAAGACCGCTGCAGACCTCACGAGACTGGTGCACAGCATCGGCCCCCGTTTCTTGTTCTGGACCAGGGGCTCCATTTGTGGGAAATGGAACACGCTGTACTGAAATGGGGAACCGACAGAACTGAAGGCAGTCTGATATGCAGTCCCGATTTGCAGGCACTCTGTCATTGATGGACTGTTTGGTGAGAGCAAATACAGGGCACAACTTCCTGTTTTAAGGTTTCATGTACAGTAAATGTGTCGTCAAGTTGTTGTTGACCATTCCTAATTTCTTTATGTTTATACAGTGTCATTCTAGGTCTCCACACAATCTGTAGCTTCACACTAAAGGTGATATTGAAACATTCTATTGTGGGCCATCCTTGTTTCGCAAGACGCTCAGCGCAGGATTCTCACACCAAAATGTTACCACGTGTCTCAGCCTGTAACATGGACATGGAGAGGGCACCAATAAAAGTGGCTGTGACAAGGCCCGAAGGGCTGCAGTTGTTCACCACTGACCTACTATATTGACTCCCTGAGACAGCTCTATATTTAGCCCACGCTGCCACTATCCCCGGGGTATATTAACAGGGCCCTGGTGGCTGGCTGCTCACCTTCAAACAGTAGCCGCACAGTGTCACCTCGGTGCCACTCTCAGATTATTAATACACATCAAGTCACCTCATGAAAGGCAAGGCGGGGGGAAGAGAGTGCCTGTGCGTCAAGGGCTGGCTCACAACCGGGCTCGCCTCACTGTTTTCCTTTTGCTCTGATTTTCTAAGCCAGAGTGGTAATAATTTGTGTTGTGGAGATCAGTATCGCCTGCGAGATGAAACGTAATAAAGATGAAAGGGGGTTTTGGGGAGCTGGGGATACTGACAGTGTGTTATATAAGGAACAAATCTGGGACATTTCTTCTGACACTCTTCAGAGAAGGAAAACGATGTGTTTGATGTGGTGAATTCATGGAGAACATCACGTAGACCATTGAGAAGGCTGGAAAGACAGAAGCAGCGACAGAGCCCTTTTTGAACAGCATACCGCACACCCATCAATCATTTGGTTTACCTTCTTGACTGCTGTAATAAATCCAAGCTATGAATACTATTGATATATGATGCATGTCCATTATGTTATTAGATAATTTTTCTCATTCTCTGATTTGATGTATGAATGTATTCAATAAACAATTACTGTGAAAAGATACAGGGATAAATAGAGAACTGAAAGAGATGGGTGGTTGATTACAAACAAAATAGGGCAAATTATTGAAGTGTCTACTAGTGTTCTCAGAATCCCATGATGTGTCATGAATTCAGTAGATTGCCTGCTGCATACTTCCCTAGCACAGGGACATAGGGTTTGTGGTGTGGGTGTGAAGTAAAGTTACAAGATAAGACCAACAACAACTTGAACAGTTACATTTAAGTGCGCATTTGGGGCCACAAGTGCAAGAGGGGGGAAGTGTGTTACATAACGGAGGCCTGTTTTCACAGAAATTAGGTGTTTTAAAATTCACTTCCCCTGGTCAACAGGGTAAAATACATTCCATGCAGGCCCTCAAAGATTAACTCCAGGCTGCAATAACATAAGGACAACCTTTAGGCGACCTTACAGGTTTTTTTGTATGTGGCTTATGTCTACACAGTGGAGACTGTTAGTATTTCCCTGCAGAGAACGCTGTGTTGACACTGAACTCTATGGCTTCGTATCTGTTTCACGTGAATGGCCCAAGAAAACAGCCTTTTGGTGAGGAAAAAGTATCTGGCCACCATGGGACCCAGGATGTCGTAATCAACTGTGCAATTTGTGTCGATCAACAAAGTGGACCCTCGAAGTGAAGTGGTTTTGTCATATGGTTCTAAATAAAGCAGACCCCCAATGCAACAAGCAGTAGAGAGTAGATTATGTTCTGACCAAAAGGAGGTCAGCGGTTGAAGAAGTCATTAATGTCCTAGATAGAATCAGTAAAGGGGAATGGAAGGCGTAGTTGAATGACGGCCATTTATGTGTTACAAGAAAAAGGTGAGAGAGGGTGAGAGACACCTTAGAGAAGTAAGAAGAGACACAGGGTCATGGCTAAAAAGGACATAGACATAAACAAAGGCAGAGGGACAGTGAGTTATTCAACTTTAAAGGTGCTGGAGGGGTTAAGGATTAGACACATTACTCTGAAAGCTTACAGTCCTACAGCTCCGCATTCATTGACTTCACAAACCTGACTGCTGGTTGGTTTGCAGTGTAAGCATTAGGGGGTTGTGACCTTGACGACAACATTGCTATGATGTAATCAGTGTGTCACTGGCTCTGCCAGCAGTGTTGGTGACCTGTGAAGTAAGGGAAAAGATAATGGCATTATTTTTTACAACCTTGTGTTCATTCTGAAAGATGGCATGTTACAAAAGCACCATTTTGTTCTGCAATATTTTATTATAATAATAATAAAAATTGCCTCAAAATTATGGTTGTTGCAAAGCGCAGAGTTGGACACTATAGGCAAGGCTCCGTTATGTTATAGGGTCAGGCCATACACTTGCATTTCTATATATTAACTTTCATCTTTGAAATCAGAAAAAAAGTTGTTTCAGTAGAACGATTCATTATACAAAATTGGTCAATCATCCAAAAACACAAGTAATAAAATCCAAAACAGGTATTGCAGTTCTTATACTCTATTTTAAAAAATCCCAAATAAAGACTACTCCAAAAATGGTCTCTTATTTTTGCATTGCATCTCCACCAGAATAACTGGTACATCCTCCCTGTTTACTTCAAAGTCCAAACTGCTGCATCCTCTTCTGACTCTATTGTCCCTGGTCCCTAGGAAGCTGCCTTGGTCCAGGCGCCAGAGATAGGATAAGTAAACTGTTATGACTGATGCTTCCTAACAAACAAAATCTGAGCTGCTGACTGAAACATGAAGGAAAGAGGGAAATTAAAAACAAAACTGAATAACCAAATAAACGCAATTAGAGTATCCGTAACAACATATAGAATAGCATACCATTTTCAGTGTTGATGTTTTCATCCTTTATTGGAAAGGGTATTTTTATTTTAGGATTTCCGTCTATGCACTCAAACTCTCCTACTAGTTTGTTTGATCTAGCAATTACCACCAGAATACCAAATTAGATTCAAGCAGTAGAAAATTATCCCACTTGTTGACTATACAAATCAAAAGAAGGGAAGCTGTGGGGTAAGGGACAGCAAACAATGCTTGAGGCATTCTATAATCAGGATAGGATGTACTCAAGCAGTTTAAGTAAGCAGTTTGCTTCAAATGGGAAACTGGTTAAAAACATGATGGTTTTTAATCAGAGCAAATCTAAGTATATCCCCCGCCCCCTACTCACACACAAATATACACAAACTTGCACCTCCTATGCATGTTCTCTCCGACAGACAGGCACAATAAAAAATATTACAAAAAAAAATCTAACACACAAGCACACAAACAGCAACCTTCACTGACAGCTATAGCTTGCTGATCCAGGGAAAGGAAGTGTTTACTCAGACACTATCAGCTGATGGCTTGCTACAAGTTTCCTGTTCTAACCTTCCTTGCTTAGAGCCCTATACGGGAAAAACTGAATAACCAACATATAGTATAGTGACCATACAGCTTGAAATAATCAAGATATATTAGTAAGTATATAAGTTGCTGTACATCCATGAAAAGAGACAGCGAGGGAGAAAACGTTTAACTCAACCAAAACTATAGCAACTTGTTAAGTTTCCATGGGCAAAAAAAGACAGTGAATGAGTCTAGACTGGTTGATACGTTGATTTAGTAAGAGACAGTGATAGATTGCCTCCTTGTGGAAAGCCTTTAAACAACAAAAATACAAGATCACTATCTAATTACTCCACTTTAAGGTGTAATTTTACTCTAGTTTCAAATAAAATAGTACCAAGATAGCCAAACCTTCCTTTCTTATACTTACACAAATAGAAAATAAATCGCCTACACACCAACGCAAGTTGACTCACAAAAGTGACCATAAATCATGTGACTGTTTCCTGCACTTGCTAAATCTCTCCGTGGGGGATCCTCTTGCCCTACAAAGCTTACATCGCCCAACCATGTAAACCATGTAACCACTGCCTCGTCTAAGACTTCCCCAATCATAGCCTACCGAGACTCATGTAAGCCAACAGAGATGAGAAAGGGAATTCCAAACTGCTGCATGTAAAACAATAATAGACAACCCGTTGGTCAGTGACCTGACTAACTCAAACCAATCAAAATGAATATAGAATATATTTAAAAAAAACATATTCTGGTAGTGGGCCTAATAACTGCAATTTTGTCCACACAAATGTTCACAGTATTACAGTAAAGTGGATTTCAAAATGCTAAGGGTATATCGCTACATATTACGCTTAACCTACAATATTTACGTGTATGATTAAAAAAACTCTAACGCCACCTTGTGTCCGAAAAAATATATTTTGGGCGGTACACGCGTTTAACAGAATCGAGCGCACAACCAAAATGAGGCTTGACTGCATGCAAAGGCGGATACTGCGTGAGACAACGCGGATGGATTACTAAAGCTAGACGCCCCCTCTGTGAACTGACGTTTTTAGTGCTTCGAAACTAATTGGCTGTGTTTTCAGTCGCGTAATGTTTTGTTATCTGAACTTGTACGGGTTTCAAGCCATTTAACGTTACACGATAATCATACGGGTAAAAAGTAGTCTACTATTTCGTTCTGAGAGAAGTGTAAACTGATGAAATGGCAGCACTGAGGTGAGGCATCTTTCAATGGCGTTATTAGCCCACATTACACGTTACAACTTAATAGTATTTCATGTACAAATTCGTTTCACAGTTTATATATAGCCTACAATTTGAAAAACAGTTTGTTAAGGCCTGTTAATGAGACAAGTCTATGCCTACTAAAGGAAACTATGGTGTAGTAAAAGCTCTTTTAGGCCTTCTGAATAAAAATATTTTTATTGAAGTAGTTGTTCCTGTTTTTACTACCATACCACACCCTGATTTTTTTCAAACCTATGATTTCGCAAATTTTTTTTAGAAATCTCTTCCGTCCATGGTCGTCCGTGGCAAAAC
This sequence comes from Galaxias brevipinnis, assembly GCA_036023535.2. Lineage (NCBI taxonomy): Eukaryota > Metazoa > Chordata > Actinopteri > Galaxiiformes > Galaxiidae > Galaxias > Galaxias brevipinnis. The sequence goes on along the minus strand of JAVQIZ010143965.1, from coordinate 5,156 downwards.
TAAATGACAAGACTGTGGTGATCACGGGAGCCAACACTGGGATTGGAAAAGAAACAGCACTAGATCTGGCTAAGAGAGGTAAAGCCCATAGGTTTTGCTATAATATCTAGATAATGCATTTCCTTTTTTACAGTACAACTTTGTTAAACAAGGTCTTTTCATACCTTACAAATTCAAGTCATAACACATTATAACTGCACTTTGACCTTAGCTACATGGCCATACTGTAATAACGCATGACATCTGTGACTGTGTGTGTATGTGTGCAGGTGGGTTTTGCTTGTAAGCCTGTGTGTGCACTTGTTTCTTTCTTTATTTTTGCCTTAACTTTATTTTGCCCGCCAACGCCTATTTGTAGGGGCCAGGGTCATCATGGCTTGCAGAGACATGGAGAAAGCACAGACTGCTTTGAAAGAAGTTATTGAAGGCTCCGGAAACCAAAATGTTATTGTCATGAAGCTCGATTTGTCAGACACTAAGTCAATCAGGGAGTTTGCAGAGACCATCAACAAAGGTACAAGAGCACTGAAATACCAACCTATTTCACTAAAGGTTTTGCGTTCTTTTGAAACCCATGTATTTCCTTGAATGTGAATGCTTGTGTGCAAGATGTGAATACATGATCACATATAGATATACATATCTGAATATTTATAGTTTTTAGCTTCTTCTTTACTTTTCTTTGAGTGTGTTTATCATTTGTATTTTCGTATTCATGGATAGCCTATAGTGTCTTACAAACCAATGTGTGCTTATTAACCTCAGGTCTGTGTTACTTAGAAAGAAAAAATATCTTTAAAAAAACAAGATGGCCATCGATTTCTTTATATGTGCTAACAAACATTGGATGTGTAACATTTATGTTGTTTGCTCCTGACAAATGGTCAATAATGTGTATATATTTTTCTGCAGAAGAGGCTCAACTCAATATCCTCATTAACAATGCTGGGGTTATGGTCTGTCCTTATGGGAAGACAGCGGATGGATTTGAAATGCAGATGGGTGTCAATCACATTGGTGAGTATTTAATCACCATGTACTTAGAGATTTGTCCCGATCAGGTTTTTAAAGATCATCGTTTAGTAGTGTAGAGATTTGTTTCCCCAAATGTTGCGTCTCACAGTCATTTATTCTATTTATTTATTATACCATTGACACCACTTGCACAACTGAGAGCATGTGTCCTTACGCCAATTTATACTAGCACAGCTAAGGTACATTAGCACTACTCCTTATATTTCTGCACTGAATATTTACCAAAGGTTATGTGTTTTGCTGCTGCCATTTCATACACAATACTTTCACCATTTCACCATACACAATAAGATATAAAGGGGATTGAAAAATGCTATATTGCTACTTAAAGCAATTTTTCATGCATTTTATAATATACTATCTCTATCACCCACGCACCCTCTCTTAAAAATGTGTTTTAATTTATATTGTCTCATGTATTACTAAGAACAATTTTAATTGTTGTCCTTCTGTTGTAGGTCACTTCTTGTTGACTAATTTGCTAATAGACTTGATAAAGCGATCTACTCCTGCTCGGATCATCACTGTGTCCTCTATGGCTCACACTTGGGGCACCATAAACCTAGAAGACATCAACAGTGAGAATAACTACGACAAGAAGAAGGCCTATAGCCAGAGCAAGCTAGCCAACATCCTTTTCACACGCTCACTAGCTAAGAAACTACAAGGTCTGTTTTCTCATCAAAAGCAAATGCCAAATCCTAGATATCCTAAATGTGAGTTACTGTAGCGCATATACATTGGTATGCTCATATCACTGACAAAAGTTTCTTGGCTCGCAGATACGGGTGTGACAGCTTACGCCCTCCACCCTGGGGTGGTCAAAACGGACCTTTGGCGTCATCTGAACGGACCGCAACAGGTTGTCATGAAGCTGATCAGTCCATTCACCAAAAACTCTATCCAGGGAGCTCAAACTACTATCTACTGTGCAGTAGAACCATCACTGGAAACAGAGAGTGGTGGATACTACAGGTATTTAAAATTGATCTACCTCATTTCTATTTTTAAGTTTAGGTAGCGTAATAGTTTATGTTTATGAAATAAGTATCCCTTGTTGCATTTTGTTATTGATACCATTTGTATACTTGATTGATGGCATTTGGCTCAACATCCCTTTGGTTCTTTCTGTGCCACAGTGATTGTGCAACAGCCACCTGTTCAAATGCGGCAATGAATGACGAAACAGCTGAGAAACTATGGGAACTAAGCTGTAAAATGCTCTCCATATCGTGGGACTGAATTTCTGTTAAACTTCAAATATAGAATATGTATTTACAAATTCAAATTGAGAAAATTATTAACATGTTATCTGTCAGATTAACAAAGTACCAAAAGTGCTACAACAGGAAATAATGTATTTATAATATCAACATTTTGGTGCTATACTCTACATATGTATGTATGTACATCGTCCTACCTGATTATTTTTTACTGAAATTATACAAATGTTCTATTATTTCTATCTAATATATGAAAAAGACCTTTATATTTACTTTAAACTCGATAATGATTTTTCTAAGATCTGTACTTTAAAATGCATGTAGATTTAAAATCCAGATTGTGTGGTACTAGTGTTTACCTGTGCTTAATTGGATCCCACTAAACAAAAACATTACATATTAACTTTTATTTATGTCACATGATAAAATCTTAAAGCATTATAAAGCTGTTACTCCATTCATGAGATGGAGAAAAACACAGATTTCATAATACCTGTTACTGCTATACTGACCCAAAAACATGAACTTCACTGTTATGCAATTTGAATTTATCCATGAAACCATTATGTGAGGGTCACTTTGTGATTAGTCCTGCAGCGCCATCTACTGACCAGATGCTGATCCAACCAACGTTTTAAAAGTGAATGTTATTGGACAATTAGGTAGATTATCATAGATTTAATAGCAATAGAATTTTAAGTGTTGATATCATATTAGAAGCACAAGCATGTGACAGATGATTGAGCTATCTGTGTTGATGGTAAGAACACAAATTCTGAATTTCATATTGAATATTCCGTTTATTTTGTTGAACTATTTGTTAAAGACGCTACTACTCTTTAGAACCCTCTAACCTCAGTCTTCCTGAATAAAAAATGTATGCATCAACTTTGGAGAAAAACAACCATTACAAAATATCAGAAGGGCCTATATCAAATTTCTATCAAATTTGAGGACAGTATGTACGTACACCTATATATGTTGAACCATGACAACCCTGTGCCACAAGGATTTACTCTTGTTATTTGCTACCTATATAAAAATCAGTTGTTAATGTTTAACTGCAGGCGACAATCACAGGTGACACGACCGTGTCTTATTATTTCTCAGGGTTTTGTTGTGTTGCCATGCTAGAATAGTATAGAATATAGAATAGTAAGATTGTTTGATTAATAAAAATATATCAGCTGTGTTATTTTTGTAATTCATCCAAAGTTTGAATAATTGAGAGAAAATGCTGGAATGCCACACGACCTGCTTTGAAAAGCCAATATCGAAAGGTTTTGAAAAACTTGGAAATTTTGTTGGGCTTCATCCTTGGTGGTTTTTAATTTTTCCTTTGTTTCTATCTGCCGCTCTCGGTGGCGGATTTATCTTCCTAAAGGACAGGGAGGAAAATGCCAATGGAATTGAAAACCAGTTTACACCTGTCAATGGACCAGCTAAAGAAGAAAGGTTGTTAGTCAAGGAACATTTTCCGCACAATGAGGAGGACTTCTCTCGATTAAGACTGTACACCGAGGGGACCTATGCTTCAATAATATTTACAAATCCAGAAAATATTCTTACAGATCCGGCTTTTGATGAAATATATGCATTTAATGAAAATATTATTAAGATGCAAGTAGGCAAACAAAACTTCAGTACTCTTTGTGTTAAGACTGGTGAAGGTTGCATGTTCAACTCCTTTTTTCAGGTTGTGAACAAAACCACTGGCTATGCAATAGATTACCCCTTTCACAACAACATTTTCCTTGGATCTGAAATTGGTGGTGTCAAGTTGGATGAGACAGCAGGGCTTATCAATAGCGCAAAGGCAGTTAGGCTTTATTATTTTCTAAACGATAAAGACAACAATTGTACCCTCAATAACATGTGGTTGAAAGAGTTCATAAACATATCCTCTCAGATGAAAGGAAAAGAGGTAAGTATCTTTGTTTAAGTAGCGTATTATTCTTACACAATTAACAAGTAATGCAAAAACAAACAAATACCAAGTTTTCATTTAATTACAATTACTAAAATGTCTTTGTTCGTATAGGTTAAAATTTCGTATTTCACATCCTTGTCAAGAGAAGAGGAATTTGAAAAAAGCTCTGACTCCATTATTCCTCTGTTCTCAGTAACATATGTGCTGGCAATTAATTTCTCTATATTTTCATGTCTGAGGTTTGTAAATTACTTTGCAATGTTAACCTTGTGACAAGTACTAAAATGAGTAGCCTAATAGTGCAATCAGTAAATGAGTTGAACACAAACACTATAATACATATTTTGTTCTATGATATAAATTACAACCTGCAATGGTATCACATTTAGCTAACAAAACACATTATTGAGGATTCTAATTGTAATTGTATTTTATTATTATTCAGAAAATATATTTTAAAGGTAGGCAGCAATCCAAAATAAGCAGGGAAATAAATCTGTGTTATCTTATATTTCTCCAGGTTGGACTGTGTGAGGAATAAGGTGTGGGTGGCTTCTTTCGGAGTGCTCTCAGCTGGCTTGGCCGTCTTATCCAGCTTTGGCCTGTTACTCTATTGTGGAATGCCTTTCTCCATGACGGTGGCAACAGCTCCTTTCCTCATTTTAGGTACTCCTTAATCTTATTGACATTAAAATTGTGTTAAAAATACTACATAAAAATGTATTTTATCAAACTAAATGTAATGTAATATATAAAATATCTGTTCAAAATATACTTTAGATATTCCAAATGTATTGCAAATGGTAGTATGAAAAAGCCTGATTTATTCACTAAGTTGTAAAACCTGAAGATTGTGTCTACAGGTATTGGAGTTGATGACATGTTCATCATGATTTCCTGCTGGCAGCAAACTAAAGTTACCGACAGTGTGGCGGCACGCATGGCTGCCACATACAAAGATGCAGCTG
>JAVQIZ010143958.1:0-13502 GCA_036023535.2 Galaxias brevipinnis | reverse complement strand
GCCCCCAAACCTGTGTCAAGGGACACACCCCCTTTGACCGTTTGATAAAAGCAGACTCAACTGAACAAAACTTGGCGATTAACCTATCTTGAAGAGGGAAAGATCATCCCTGTCGAGATCAGAAATTATTGCACAACAAAAACAATCAACCACGCGATCTGCTTCACAAGGCTGCGTTCCATAGAGAACATTGGAATACCTGCTAAGAAAGGACGTCTTTCCAAGCACAACCTTTGCTCAATAAACCCTCAACAACGAACCTTTCGAATTACCCGAGACTGAAGTAGACTAGTCTTTGGACTAGGGAAGGGCATCCCTGTCTCTAGACATCTAAATGATTGCACAACCACGCGGCCTGCTTCACAAGGCCACTTTCCATCCAGAACATTGGAATATCTGTTAATAAGGACCACACAATCTTTGCTCATTAAACCATCAACAGACTTTGAATTCCCCGCTGCAAGGCAGCAAACCCCTCGTCACAGAGTAACTTTCGCTGTCTTAATACATTGCATTTGGTGCTTAGCTAATAGCAATTAGCTTCCTCATATTAATTTGTTTCGAGATCCATACCCATGTTTCATACCTGACTTGCTAACATTCCACTGTTTGTTTAAACTCCTGTTTCCTTCTACATACAGTATGATTCATCCATTCACACAAGTAAATTCATTACTTACTTTACACTACTTCAGAATTGAGACTGAAACGTTTAACTTTCATATTTGCGTTAATATTATATTAATATTAAATCCATCCATCCATTAGCTATACCGCTTATCATATACAGGGTCGTGGGGGGGCTGGAGCCTATCCCAGCCGACACAGGGCGAGAGGCGGGGTACATTAACATCATTAGCTTTATTTCCAACAAACTATGTTTAATGTCCTATCAAGAGATGTGATGAGTTTGACATGGATAAAGTATCTAAAGCATAACCTGAGGTATCAATATGTTTTTCAATCCCTTTGTGACCTGTAACTGATAGCCTCAAGGACAGTCCAATGTTGAAACATTTGGACTGGACTGACCTCTGCTGTGCACCTGAGCTCTCTCTTGCGCTAGGACATTAGTTTGACTCATTTTGAAAAGATCTGTGAACCAGTGTAGAACGTTAAGTTCACAGCTGCCTCTTGAATCCTTGAAAATGAAAGACTCGACTTCATAAAAGATGTCTCTGTGAAAACCGTTTATGTTGGATTAATGCAGTGGTAGATAGTCCTCTTAGGCAATAGTGGTGTCCTACTTCTTTCCATTTTATCAATAAAAAAATATAAAAAGTCATATTTTGTCCTAATGTAACAAAACAGTGGTCAGTCAAACATAAAACATGAACATGAAAAAAATATGGTTGTCTGCTCCACTGCCCCATTTTCAGGTCATGTCAGAATAGGCACCGCAACAGCCTTGTTGCTTGCTTCTGAAAGTGCAGGCCTAATTGACCGTGTCCCTAGCTCTGTATGCTTTATTAGCTTGACTTTGTTCAACAGGATTGTTTGCCATCTGCAACATCATGAGATGACACTCATGAGTATCTGTGATGATGAAACAACCCCCCCCCCTCCTCCTCCCTCCTCCTCCTCCTCCTCCTCCACCCGAAGTACTTGGAGGCGCATCAAAAATAATTCCCTTAGCTGATTGGGCAAAGCAGGAAACTCACATGTTGTTTTTATAGCTTGATGTTTAGTGTACTGCTCTTCAACAAAAACCTAGTCAATGATGGGCTTTACAGAAGCTGTTCAGAAACTCTCGTGTCTCAATAGAAATCATTGCCACAGCTCGCTGCAGAATAAGAACCATTACCCTAAAGGGCCTTTGATTTGATGGTTAATCGGCTTCCATATGCTCTCGACCTAAGTATCTATTCTAAACAGAAAAACATATTCAAGGTGTCAACTCAGCTGGGATTGCATTGAGCGTGCGTCCTTCATTCTGTCTCTGTTGGCACTTATAATTTGTCCTCATCATCCAGCATCATATGCTCAATGTCTTTTCCCTAGATGACTCAGTATACAAGTTATTATGAACATTTATAGTGCCTTGTGAGGCCCAGCAAAAAACCCCACATAAAGCCAATGAGTGTGCCTAAACAGCGTGGTGATTTCAGCGACTGATGTTCTCATATGCCGCATCACATGTGGCGTTGAAATGTGATGTGTTTTTCCTTTGCTAGAAGCCTGCGATGCATGTGAAACAGAGTCTGTTTCTCAAAGGGGAGATCTAACTGCAACGGCACTCTTGCATTGACTTGACTTCATTTTGCAGACCGCGGTCAGGCCTGTTGGGAATTGCCTGGTGACCGAGAGGTGACTACAGAGCAATCCAAGAAGAGCGATTTGCTCGTTGTACCTTTCAGACAAAAAAAAAAAAAAACGCTTTAGTGAGAAACTAAAAGGGAACGTATCCATCTGTAGTAAAAGGGGAATGTTAATCTGTTTGGAAAGTGTAAGGTTAAGACTGTGTGCAGTTGAAGCTGAGCAGAGTTTCCGCAAATTACCTTTCATCCAAAACCACAGTGATCAATGCAATGCCAGGAAACGAAATCTCTTCAGGGTCTTTGATCATGGTTGGAGAGCGGGAGTTGATGTTAAAATAATCGGAGATTAAACCCCCAATTGAGTTATTACTAGCCTTTCACAAAATTGGATGGCATTTTGAGTTGTAGCTTTGGCAGTATAAAATAGTCAGACACTACATAGGAAGACGTGTGAGGGAGCATAACCGCCATCAGTTTCACTGAAAAAGGATCAGCGGTCAACGTTATCGTCGAGACTATAACGTACATGAATAAAATGTTCCTTCAACACTAAATACCACCGGTGCTCTCTGGTGCCCAGTTGATTGAAGGCCACGCTAGCTGGGTTGAGTGAACCCACTGCATTACCTTCTCAAAATATACAACTCAGTGCGCAATAAATTTGCGGCTGACTTGAGCTAATCATATATCATGGGTTAGCTGTCATAGATAATGATGGAGGACGCCTCAGGTGGTGTCCCACACACATCGACTAAGACACTCACAGCTGAGCTCACAGTCCACTGCTAGATTCATCTCACTGATTCTGCACTCCCCTGACAAATATCTCGAGTGGGAAAGTTTGAGCGGTGACTCAGCTGGAAAGGACTGGATGGACTACACACTTCTCAATCTACTTCCTTTCCTCCTGAACTTGTTTGCACTCAAGACCATTCAAAATGGTCCCATATTGCCTCGCATATAGTTCAATTTACTTATGCTGCTATGTTCATTGTTATGCACCAGAACACTAAGTCAAATTCCTTGTATGTGTTAATATACTTGGCAATAAAACTGATTCTGATTCTGATTCTGGTGTCACCAAACATGTAACACTGATAATTCGAGCTGTGCACATAGGCTGTGGGTCAGCAAATTGTTGGAAGTCTGTTAGAAAGAAATACAAGGATAACAACAGCAAGATTTCATTGAAATGAATTGCCTTATTGCCTTTGGTTTGCCACATGATCTGGTACATTCTGTCAATATGAGGGAAATATTGGTGACCTCTGTTTACCTTTTGTTGACCAACAGTCTAGCTTGTAGAACAACGTGTTTTTGCTCATTCAGGGAGTCAGTTATGTTGCTTCACATACTGCACATACCAGATAAACTGCACAAGTGACAACGATACATAACGTTCACAATGGTCGGTTGTGGCTGTCTATTGTGTGGAGTCCTTGACTAGAAGACAATGTGGGCGAGAAACGTGTGCACAAGACCATGTGGTGTTAAAATTTCGTCTAGAGGACTCAAAGTACTCCATGGTGAGAAATGAACGGAATTAATTATCAAGAACAAAAAAACACTGTCCTTTCCAGCCACTGAATATTAAAGTGATTTTAGGACATGTGTTTAACTTGTATCTGGCGTTGAGAATTTAACGTCAGTTTGACAGTAGGACCAAACAATTAACCAGAGTAAGAATACGATTCTTTTAAGCGTCTAGGGATTGGCTGTGGGCAAAGAAGCAGAACTGAAATCTGCTTGATCGAATCTTGCCAAGGGGCTCTCTTGAGGTTTTATCTTCAGGGACTTGTGTTCCAACAGGGCTGGACAACAACAGGTTCACTGCTAGTTCTGCAGGCAGTAAGCCCCTTAAAACACCCCTAAGTCACATTTATTGCTCTGTTTTCTCCAGCACACTAGGGCTGTGCAGCCCGAGGGGAGTTCATGTTGGGAGAAACTCAATGAACATGGAGGCTATGGCTCACTCCTTTACATCACAAATCCATTCCAAAATCAGATAGATCAGGATGAATTCAATTAGACAGCCAGACAGCTAAAAGGGGAAAAAAGTTAAATTCCATGGTAACGGTGTCCAACAATGTTTACAGAGTCTAATTTAGGATCATACTGATACTGTAATTCATATCTCATGGAGCAAATAAAAAAAAGTGTATGAATCTGTTGAAAATATATTTTGGGGCTGCAAAAATATCCCGAGATACAAATGCAATGTATAATTACCCACAAAAAACTGGCCTGGGTTTTTACTGCCAAAATTATACAATTACATGGAGTACCAGTTAATATACGAACCACCGCAATTTTCATCTGGGAAGTTGTGTTATGGTGCCACAACTTGAGCCTGTGGTGCTACTCTGCTTTTACACATTCCCTGCAATGCCAGCATTCCCCTGAACATCTCATTCATAGATAATAAGCTGCCACACGGAGAAATAGCCTGGGGCCAAGGTGATACAGCTCCTGCAGTTTGATGGTCTGTTCAGTGAAAGGTGAAGAAGTGGTGGGTATGGGGAAGATTGCCCTGGTATTTCCTGTTACTCACAAGACGGTAAGTGCGGTGGTGGTAATACGAATGCATTGAGCTTGAGATCTACAACAAGGTTCTATCAGCCCAATATACTGCAGCTGTAAATGATGCCACCATTAATTAGCATTTACCTGATATTGGTAGTACAAGTCTAGCAAACACCACAACACAGGTTGCATAGTATGGTCCCTTTCATGTGCCCATGCTGCCCGCACAGCTAAGTGCCGGCATGTGAGCTTGTTTTCCATGAAAATCAAATCAAAAATAAAGGTTTTTAAGCTTAGCAATTCCTTTCAAAACTGAAAAGGTGTGGGTGTTACTCATTTCCCAGGCATGTCTGCTCCGAATCAAATTCTCACGTAATCCACCCTCCTACCTGCCACATATAAACAAACTAGAGGAGCTCCTCCTCAGTACCCACACTAATGGAATATGTCAGTCATGTTGAACCGTAAAAGGTGTGGGGTGCAGAAGGCCTCGGGAGCATTGATGGGCCGATGCACAAAGGTTTATGGGATGTTGGAAGTTGGCGATGAAGACCTCAATGGTGCCCCTCAGCCCGAGGCTCCCTTACAGACATGAGTGAGAATGATAAATGAGTCAAGTCAATAGAGTGGGAGACCGCAGGCCAGTTAGAGTGCGGTAGAGGAGAGTTTCAAAGTGCAAAGTCACACGCTGGGCAAACTTGCTGCTCCGCTCCCCCAAACATGCTTTATGAAATACGGCACAGCAGAAATGTCAGTGCCGGCACGGCCCGATTCAGAAGAAGCTCCCACTGCTCAAAGAGTTTTGAAGCCACATCATTCACAGGGTTACCCTTGCGTTGTGTTAATGGTGAGTTGAGTTGTAATAGTTGTTAATCACAGTTTCTCCTATAAAGGGTTTAGAAGTTGGCCCCGCTTCCCTTCACAGGCTGTCATTTGAGGGTATATATTAAGAAATGACAATACATTGACCCTGTCTTTTTGCCCACTATAAATGCAAAATAACCCAATAGATCATTTGTATTAGAATATTGTTACGGTAAAATTTTCAATGTTTAAAAATAACATTATCATAATGTGTGTTATATAATTTGAAAAAGTTCTGAACCTAATCTTTTCTTAGTGACAGTTTACATAAGACCATGAAGAACATTTTATTCCGTGTGCGGTTTCTCACAAGAGACAATCATTGGCTACTTCTGATGCACTGCATCAAAATAAAATTTGCAGCAACTCTACTTTCTAAGCAACATGTCCCTGAACAGACTCTTTCATTGGTGCTGATGATGACAGAGGCTGTATTGTAGTGCATTGTAACTTCTCGATAGCCTGCAGCATTTAAATCTTTTCCACTTCCTGGTTGATTTTAGTCAAGTCCCACGAGGAATGTAAACAATAGCATAGAGCAGATGGTGTAGGATGCTTTATTCTGGGAATATGACAGTCTGTCCCCAACATATGGGGAATCCATGTGTTTTTGGTAATGACTTCACCAATGAACAGAGTTGGCCTGGCGTGTACTGCCAGACCTCTTCTCTTCGAGGAATAGAAAAGATTCAGATTGGACCGTAGTAACTCCCTTTGGGCCTTCTAATCGGCCTTCCTGTTGCTGTAACTCAGCAGACCCACAGCACAAGCGCACATTAAAATCCTTTGAAACGATTGCAGGGTAAGACACATTTCTGTCCTTTCTATAAGATGTGAAGGGGAACCGCTTCATTGTAGTGTGAGTTGGTCTTCTATTTGTCTATCCTGTTTTTGAGTACATTCTGCTCTGCTATCGTGTCATTATTTTTTTTGCTCTGGCCTTTGAAGACTTATTGTTTCAGGCAACACCTCATTAGTCTTTAGGTATCAGAAATGGCACAGACGGTTGGCAGTTGTTGAGCTGCCTTTAGACAAGCTAATGGTTCAGTTCAGCTTTAATCACTTCAATCAGAGGTGTGCAGGAACATTCTGCCTGTGACCAGCGCCGCAAGACTGCAGACCTCCAAAGACAATGTTCACCTTTTTAGATCCATTTCATTTGCCACCACCATGTCTGCAAAAAAAAGTTATTTGTGAAATGTTACTTGCCTTGTAAAGCTCTTTGATATTGTTGATATTAATCCACTATCTGCTTATTTTAAAGTTTCTTTAAGACATGGCATTTCTAGAGTAAAATGTTTTTTTGTCGCCCAGATGTTTACCTATAAATAGTGTAACCCTTTGTAATTATTAATGAACAACGAAAGGTCTCCAAGAATTTAAAATAACATTGTGCCATTTTTGTTTTGTAACAGTAATACAAGTTTCCCCAAGTCTCAGAAAGGTTTGTTGTTAATTATTGCCCTCTTCTATTTTCACTTATTTCATCCATTATATATATTTTTGAGTGCACTCCCTTCGAATCCTTTCCAAATAAGTATTAAGTTTTCAATCTCAGAGTTTATCCAGCATATTGCTTTATCTTGACCCGTGAGTCTTAATTCCCATGTACTACCACCGAGAAAGCGTGAATTAAATTAAATGGAAAGCAAAAGGTCAGAAATCCGTTGAGATTACAAAAACATTTATTGATATATTGTAGCTGGTTTTTGCCAATTCAAGGCTCCCTGCTTTAATGAGAAGTGGGGTTCATGAATTTAGTTAATGGAGTTCCTCACACAGCACCAAGCAGCTCTTGGAGTGTTTACAAATTATTACAGCTAATGCAATTGCTCCAAGGCAAATTTGATATGTTTCAAATCGTATTAGGTGGCCAGACGCGTTGGGAAATCAATAAGTGTGTTACAAATGGCACGTATGCCTGGAATATAATACATCTTCTTAAAAGTTCAGCAATTACGATTGAATAATGACCAGATGGAACAGGAAAGCAGGTGTAGGACTGGATACATGTTTGCGCTGCTCTGTGGGATTGAAGTTTCCCCAAAAAGTCACTGCCTTCAATTTATGACGGACTGCGGCACCCTTAATAAATGCATTTTTCCCTCTATATTCAAACATCAAAACAAGACTGACAAAGGCCAATCTGTTTGAATTCTACCTGCATGATCCATTTCTCCCCTGCTGGGCAGAGGGCCATAACATTAATGCATTTAAAATCTTACGGGAAATTATTGGTTGGCCTCCCAGTGCTGGATAGCTGCTTGAACAATATGGTTAACTGACAGCTAAGAGACACTGTGGAATTGCACATCAATGGATGCCGCCTCAGAGATTTCCCGTTGTGTCTTTCCTGTCGTGCATGCCCATCAGGCACTTGTGTCCTTGGGTTCAGGGGAAGCTTCCTGCGGCCTTTTGAATTTGACTAAAGTCACTCTGCTGTTTCCACCTGCGCTCCCTGCAGCTGATGAATGAATAAATTAATAGATGAATTCCCCCATTTGTGTTTGAGAGCACATCTGTGTTTATGATCCCTGCCTTTTGATGTCTAAGCCTCGGGTTTTCATCAGATACTGCCGAGGTGAAATCTGTGGCGTCGTTGCTGAAGGAGGACAAAATGTACTTATTTGTTTTGACACTGTGATAACAAATGCAACGCCAACTTCACTAAACATTCTGTACATGTATATATATATACCTGTACATAGATCTAACATAAGTGGTTCATTAGTAGACATGGCACATTGAGCCAGTCGCAAACATAGTTTGTGTGTAATGAGAAATTATGAGCCATTGAAACTGCAGAAGGACAAGCAGTTGGTTTCTAGTCTTCAAAAACAAATCTGCTGAGCATCAAATGATAATTGGGACCCCAATTACAATTTGCACAAGGAGTCCAGTAAAATTCATATCGACCAACCTTTCCGTACACACAAACACATGGAAGGCATTTCCAGTGTAGCTAATGGGTGTATTACATGGAGAGTTAAAACCCTTGGGGCCATCTTATGTTCTGTATTGTAGAGCTCTGTAATTACCTGAGAGGTTGAGGCTAAGCAGACGGAAAAGAAGTGACAAATGAATGCCTTCATAATGGTGTGTTTATCAGCAGGAAGGTCATAAACATGGCCATGGCCATGGACATTTAGTACCACTAAATTACAAAAGGGAAATTTGTTTAACTGCACTGAAATATTCTGTGAGTGTAAAATATGTAACTTGAATAAATAAATTAGGATATTAGATTGTCTCCTTTTTCCTTTTTAAAATTGAATTATATGTGGTTTCTGATAGTTTACTAAAGCTATATGACAATCAAGAATGGCCCTACTGAAAACACGAAATGGATTTGAATGTAGCAAAGCTCAACTTTTTATTGATTTTGCAAGTAACGTTTTAAAGAATCCGACCAGTCTCCACATGGCAAAGTTTGTGGAGTTTAAAACAGTTCTACTTGGGTGGAGTACAAATTTCCATCTTAATATTAAATTAAGTGAGCAGTATCTGGTTACTTCTAAAGGAAATTAATTCACTTCAAGCCTTGGCTGAGTGCCTCAAATATTATATATATATAGTTTAATCTCCAAAGAACCTTCATATTTCTCCTTTGCCTCTCTAGCCATGGAAAGAGCTTTGTTGATGTAGAGTGAGGGCCAGCAGTAATATTTCATGGAGTGAAATTACATTTACTCTGTTTAAAATCTCTCTGGCAGCATTGCCAGTGAGCTAGAAACCATTAGAATCGTATAATCAACATGAAAAAGGGAGGGCTCCATAAAGGCCGAGAGCGGTCACTATTATATTATACACTGAGTGCAGGGCATGGGTGAATTGAAGAATGACAATAACGCCCCGGTGAAAGTCTTCCAATCAAAACTCTCCCATGGTTCAGCCCTTTTGACTTGGATGTTGCAATTATCCCCACAATATAAATGAAATCGTTTTCAAAACGTCACAGATGATATCATTGGGATGTAATAGGTCCTCTGCCTCTACAGCCTCATCAATTCAATTTCAAATAGAGAGTTTGCAATGCATGTATCCTGTTTCCAGTGGATATTTGTATCTGCAAGTTGTGCAGTGTACATCACATTAGTTATGAACATTTGAAGAAATAGATATTTAGTCATGCTTAATAAAATCTATATGATTTGGTAAAAAGTTGTGTGTTTAACTTAGAAAATGTCTTTCTATTGTATAGTAGAATCTGAAAAGTGCCCATGTTTTCCATTGATTTAAAGTCTCCATGGGAACTATAAACATACCATTGTATCCAGACATACAGTTATCCTACACCTGAGAAATAACTTCATACTTCAAGTAGACCAAATGCATTGTCTATGACAGTTAAGCCACCAAGAATCTATACAAGTTAATGAATTGAATTTCATCGAGACAGAGTTTGCTCATTGATTAGGCTAGTCAAACTAATTTTCCTCATGAAGGTAATCCACCTGCTGTCTCCGACTGGGTATTGATTATTACCATTAGTTGCATATCTTATGACAGGTCAGAACATACATGACAAGGGTTGAGGACATTTATTATACCTGGTTTGAAAGATATGTATGAAAGCTTTCATTAGTACCTTTAAAAGACAAAGAAACTAAAAAAGTACCTTCTCATTATTAAAAACTGATAATTGACTTACTGCATTTCGGTTTGTATATAATTGTCATAACATGAGATGTACAGATCTTTAAATGTTTTAATCTTTCTTTAGTGTATTTCTTGTCTTCTGATTCCCTCTTTTCCATTATATAATGGAACATGCTCTGCTGATGGACTCACAAGGGAAGCCCCGTTGGTACTGTTGCCAATTTCGTTGAGGTGCTCTCTCCATCCTTCTGTCAGAGTTTACAGCAAATGCCGACATACATTTGTGCTGTGTAAATTCAAAAACTAAACTTGGGATGAAATGTAAAATATACATAATTTTAGAGCAGCGCTAAGAAGAGTGAAGAGTGAACAGGTGGAGGATTTCACACCCACTCAGATGTTACTCTTGCACATTGTAATAAAGGGAGTTGTTGCACTACAATGCCACATTTTCACAGTAAAGCAGTAATGCACACTCCTCAGAACCTGCTTATTTGCCTCATACATAACATACCCTGAACATCAACCCTTAACATCATACCCTTAACATCAATTTGTAAGATTATCAAATTATATTTTGTATTTCATGTGTCATGAAAGTACATTTTCAATGATAACGGACAAGAGACATACAGATAGCAGATTACTAATTATAGATTCGTATACAAAATGATATAGATAAAGAGAAAAACGTTTTTTATTGTTCTGACCCAGCAGGGTACCAAAGTTGAAGTGTTGAGTAAAAAGATTAATTTCTTAGTTAATATGCATGAGAGACTGTGTAGAGGCTCATAGCTTCAGTAGTTTTTTTATGTTATTGAAGTTTATTGGCGCACATTGACTTCAGAAAAGGTGTCTGGTGCCATGGCAGCCAATTAAACCAAGCCAGAGCAGGGAAGCAGAAATGCCTTCTGGGATTTGGAGTCAGTGATCGTGATTCAGGCATCTGACAGGCAAGCCACCTGCAAAGAGACGCGAGGCGGTCTCAGGGCTCGATATGTGCCACACTGAGAGGAAAACACACATTTTCAGGTGGCAGATCTCCGATCTCCATAAGCAGGGGAATGCCAATGCGCGAGCAGTGGCGGCCGCTAAGCCATGGCACCATCTGGGGGACTGATAAGAAGGTAAAGGGCACCGGGGCATTGTGCCTCCTGAAGAGCTATGGTGGCAAAGCCTCAATTGGCTGTGATCTACTGTGATGTGCTTATAATTTCCCTGCATGGGAGACCAATACGCTTGTGGGTGTTAAGGAGTTGGGAAGCTTTCAGAGTTGTGCCTGCTAGCTGATGACTGGGAAGACCTGTGAGAGATTTTTTTATGTGGAACATAAAATATATATATTTTTTTATCGAGACGTAGCCTACACTTCTTTACACAAGTTGCCAAAAACATTGCATCATTTTTTTTCTCAAGAATACCAAAGGTCAATAAATATGTCTTCATATGTTGAATGTCCTGTGTCTACATACGCTGTCTTATATACCACGTAATAGCAAGTTCGGCATATCAATCAGTGTGCTTGCTTTTGAGTGAGAGAGAGAGAGAGAGAGAGAGAGAGAGCGAGAGAGAGAGAGAGAGAGAGAGAGAGAGAGAGGGAAGCTGCAGTTGAAGAACACAGACGGCTGGAGGTTATGTAAATTACTGTACTCTGGAACCAGACTGGACTCCCAGGAACCAGCTGCCAACACAACTTATACCACCCTCGTATTTTTTTTTTATTCAATTGAAGTTGAAGTGAAGCTGAGCAACATTAATTTGCATCATATTGGAAGTGTTTGTCTTTGTAAAAGGGGGAACCTGGCAACTCTTTACCTCTCCTCTCTCTCCCTCCTCCTCATCATGTCACAAACTTCACACACCTTACAATTTCAGACATTCTCTGTGTAGGTTCCTCTGAAGGACTCATTTGATTAAGGTAGAGTGGGGAGAGGAGTGAGTGGTGTGCTGTTTGGAGGCGAGCAAGCTTTCACTCTCTCTCACTACCACTCAGCAAGGTCTTCGCTCAAATCGAAGTGGTCCAGGTGTACTGATGTTGTGTCTTGACAATCTTGAATAATTGGAAAAAGCTGGCAATTTGTTGTTAACACTAGTTCGATCTTAAAAATGCTTACTCCAAGCGTTAAAACAAACACAAGTTCAATCTGTTAAAGACATGGTGCCTTAGCTTTACCCTTTGAGTTGGGTATGGCCCACTACATAAATATAAAAAAAATAAATAAAATAACTGTCCTGCTTTTACAAAAATCAAGTGTCTGCAAGATAAAAAAAAATGTCATGGCACCTCACAATGCTGATTATTGTGTGAAATCTTCAGCTAAAGAGGATAGCAATTACAACACGTGTGTTATTTGCATAAAGAGGATCTAATGATAGTCTCCCTCTTCTTGCATATTTCAGTCCCTCGTTTCACACAGATGCACCGACATTTTCAACACAAAACTATTCTGTTGGATCTGGACGACAGGATAATATAATGTTTCTCTAATGCACCTTCTTGATGGATGAGGCTTAATCAATTTCCTAGAGTGAATTATCTTTTAATGAGATTCTCCTTGGGTGACTGAGACTTAAAGGCCTTGAACAAAGAGATATGCAATACTCTGAAAACTACGTCTAACTATAGCAACAGTTTCTTCACTTCTGTTTCCTTGACAACCTAATAATTGCGTTTTTCTTCGTGCTGTTTAAGAAACGCTATACTCCGGTGTCAAAATCTCAGTGATGATGTTGATTGAGTTTAGTTTGCTTTCTGAAAAACCCTTATGTGTACCCATGCCATGTAGATCCCTAGTTAGCCTTGTGAGACTATTTAGTTATTTCATTTGTATTTTATTTCATAAAAACAATGGAGTGCCTCATGGAGGCACATTTACTTATTTAGTCTACTGCATTCCTAAGAGTTTGATGACAGACTGACGGGAAAGATCTGTTTATTAGAGTGCTGCAACAGTGCCACCCAGTAACAAGGAGGTGTAATGAACATTGTATAAATCTGGCAACATTGACTAGAGGAAAAGCTGTCTTTTACGACTCATGATCTTTTAAGGACTCATAAAGAAGGTGAGTATCAGACTGGAGCCCTCTACACTAAGCATGCTTTTCTCTTGAAAACAGTACAGCTATTTAAAAGCAGCTCTCTTAGTCATATCGTTCATGGATTATGATGATGTGTGAAGTAATGCAGCCTCTTGATGAAGTTCACCACAATGGTCTGCATTTTGAAACTGGGGATGGTTTTAGTCTGTGATAGACTGG
>JAVQIZ010143946.1:0-17709 GCA_036023535.2 Galaxias brevipinnis | reverse complement strand
TGAGAGTATTGCAATCTCCTTGGCCCTTTCACCCTGACCTTTCTACCATCTCTGCTCATCCTAGGGGCTGATGATCAGCTGTATGCTAATTCAGGATAGGACTGTGGATCCCTTGTGATGGCTAGTTGAAGTACCTCAGATGTTTGTTAGGAACAGAAATTAAGTCATTCTGTACAGGGATCTAAGAATCTGCAAGTGGATTACTTTGATATTTTTTTTCCTGAATGTCTTTTTCCAGATTTATCCTCACAGCAGTTTAGGATACATACAGAAAGTAACCACCAGAGGGCCACATTTTAACGTAAATGCCATATAAATCTTGTTTTTTTGTTGTTTTTCTGCGTGCTGTAGTAGCATATTAATACAATACTAAATATGTATATATACTTCATTTGAAAAAATAACACAAAATAAATACATATATCAGTTGTCATATGAGAGTGCAAGGGCCAGTATCATTTGACAGCAAAGGAGACATAAGGTCACACCAGTTGCAGTAATTTGACCTCTCTAGACAATAGACCGGGGGTACAACGGGAACAGGGCTCAGAGTTCTTTGTGTGGACCTATGGCTTTGTGGTGATGGTATGAGGGGGACATATGGGACTGAGAGTGTTGCAGACTGACCTCCTCTCCCAATTCCCATCTGTTGTTTTTTTATGCGACTAGAGTCAGGCAATGGAAAATTGCTATTTATTTTACCTATCTTTACTTGCTGAACATATCTGTTGCATGTGTAATTTCATGGCACAAAGGCATAAATAATTCATATTTAACATGATAAAGGTCTAGACTGCTGAAAATAATACAGAAAAAATCGAATAATCAAATTAATCTGATTTGCTCTTAATTTAAATCAAGGGTTGTCACGCTAGACATCTCCACCTCTTTGCAATTCACAAAAGACGGATCTTTGATCTGATTGGTGCAGATGCATGCCAGAGCTAGTGGGTTCTTAGTGAAGGTGTTCGTTGATTGGTTCATTCCGTCTTTGTCTGCGAGGCAGCTGAGAAGCCCGTCCAGTTTGTATGTACTGGACTTGGAAGGGACCATTTCCATGGACCATCTGTCTCGCAGGCTACCGATACAACAAAGGACCCAGGATGGTGTTGGTACACGTTGGATATTTGGTTCTTCCCGTCTTCGGCTCTGTAAGAAATAGAGGTACGATTATTCGCCTATTCTAACACTTCCATGTCCGTTTCCTCGTCCTTTAAAAATGCAAACAAAGCTTGGGAATTGACACCTGCCGCAAAAAAAAAAAAAAAAATCAAGCCCGTTAGCAAGGTTGACATAGCTAGCACACGACGTTAGCCTTTTGCTGACGTTAATCCCGACCAGGGCGAAACTGCGATTTAAAATAGTATTCACGTGGCATGTGGTTTTATAACGCTAACGTTATTGCATTAAAGACAAGTTACTGCTTACCGAAGTCGGCATTATCGCAGTGGGCTACTGTTAGCCATATATACTAAATTATTGTACCTGTCAAGTTATTTTTGGTAACGCTAGTGCTAATCATGGCTAGCATTTTCTGCTATCGTTATATTTGCTAATAACCCGCGAGCTTCCTCTGCCGTCATTGACATCGTTGTGTCAAACAAGCAACACGGTTTTGCTGCTGCTTGTATTGCCTGATTCGATTGATGCACAGCTGCTACTTAACTTTTCACAATTATGTCTAACTCCAGTCAGTACCGACGAGGCCACAAACTGATTTAACGTTAGCTCTGACCTAAGCTGGTTTTATTATTGTAATCTGCTCAAGCAGCTGTTGATAGACAGATTTCAGAGCTAGCTTCTCTTTTGTTTACTCCGTGTCCTGAACACCGAGGACTTTGTTCGTAGCAATCAAATTAATTATGTCAGCTTTTTGTTAATGCAAAATAGATATAGACAAGTATCATTAAAATAAAATAGGTTATTTAAATGTATCATAACGTTAATTGGATTTGACTCAATTGTTTGGTTTCTGGCAGCTGGGTAGAGACACCTGACAGTTTGTATATTTAGAAAATACGTTTAAAACGTAGTGACTCTGTCATGGCTTGCTATGAATGACACGGTAATAAAACTCTGACCATAGTGGTAGAATAAAATATATTCTGCACCTGCTTTAACAAATTATTTCCCCATTTTTGTTTTGTTCGAATAGCTGAAAACAATCTCAGCCACTCCATCCAAATTGACAAAAAATACAACGTCCACGCAGCAGACTCAGTGCTGATTATATAATAATAATATGACGTGCATTTTATAGACATGCATTAGCTAGCACCAATGATTTCATTGTGCTTTTATTTGTGTTCTTTTTTCCTGTTCCATAGTATCGAGGCTGGCTCTACATTCCGCATTTCTCAGACCTTTGTCCCCCTCCATTGTGTAGCTAACGATCATCTGCTGCTGTCTGCCGTAGCCTCTGCCTGTTCTCTGCATCTAGCTGTATTGTGAACCCCTTCTTCCTCATTTCCTCTTTCCATCTGAAGACGACATTGGCATTAAAACAGAGTTCCCACTCATACCGTATCCTTCTGTGTAACTGACTAAAGAATAACACCTTCTGTAGAATACAGTTTGTCTTTATTTAAACTGTCATGTTGCTCTTTAGTAAATAACCCATTGTAGCGTTAGACTTTACTACAAAATGTCATTGTGATTCTCCCATTCAGTGTGGATAGACTACATTCTGCTGTAAATTTCTGTAAAGTGGATACATTTTGACCCCTGATTCGATTACAGCCAGGCTTGATCATACCCCTGAGTAGTTTCTTTCATTCCTTTTCAAAAGGTGCATTGTACCAGCATAGCTAATCTAGCACTATATTTTCAATTGGCAGTTGTACTTGATTGACCGTCTTGTAACGTAAATCACATAAATTTTCCAGCTTTTACAATGCCATCATCCTAAAAACAATTAACCAATTGGCTTTTAGTAAACTGCTTAGTCATGTGCATGCTATTATTTACTTAAATAAATTTAAAATTGTCACCTTTGATGGTCCACTGCACCTGTTCCAGTGTCTAAATGGCTGGTCATAATCTTATCCATGAATGCAAGCCTTTGTTCATAATAATTGAATAAACCCATTTAGTTGGTCACTGTAAATTGGCAGGACTTAACTCATCTTGCCATTTAGAATTCCTCTTTGTGAATCACTACCATGCACAGCACAGTCTCCCCTGGTCTCTTAAGACACCCACACCCACCAGAATGCTATCCATTTTACAGGGATGTGTATCCTGCACTGCTGTAGAATTCCTTTTAGAATCAAAATGTCTTTATTCTTTGGTTGTGGTTTCTCTACCTTATGTTATTTGTATTAGATCCTAATGCATGATCATTTTTTTATTATTATATTCCACATTGAACAGCAGATTCCAATGTAATCTTTGTGTAGAGATGTCCCTGCTGTACTGAAATGTGCTGTAAGCATACACATCTACTCATTGGATGCTGCTTCTGTTCTGTTAACCCTACAGAGCATGGTTGGGCCTTGCCTTTGGTCTTTATTTGCATGACGTTATGATTATTATGATTATATTATTATTACTATTATCACACACTGCCACACATACTAATTTTTTCCAATAAAGACTGTAGTATTTTTCCTAACCTTCAGTGTGCTTTTTGCTGATTTCCATGTGTGTGTGTCCCCCTCCTCCCTTTCCACCATGCTGTCTCTGAGGCAGCCCCCCTCCCCCTTCTCTCTGTGCTCTCATCTCTTAGCTCTCTCTTGCTTAGGCACTTCAAGGTGCTACTCTGAATTATGGGATTAGGTACAGCCAAATCTCTCGGCCCTGCTGTAAAAATGTTTCTTCTTTTTACTGAGAGGCATGGAGATCGGGATTAATGTTGGAACCATACAGTCATCCCAAACCCTTCTTGGTCAATCCACATTCCATTTGTGCACACTCTTTCCAGCTCTGGCTCATTGGATGTGTAGTATTAGTAGTGGTAGTAAGGCAACTCCTCATCTCATTTCTTAAACAGTCTCAACCTTAACACTGCCAAACTAGGTTACACTTTGGGTAGCTATGCTTTGTTTACCCACGTACACCCCATCAATGAGCAGGCATTCACAGAAAATAGTGGGACATGCATGTATCTGTCACAAAGTGGTGTGGCCGAGAGATTTTGCGTTCTCAGGCCAAACACACACCTAGAAGGCCCTCTTAGTAATGCACACAAAATAGAACACTAATGTGAATGATCTGCCGCTTCTACCTAATATGTCGTTAACAAAAGAAAACATGGGTAGGTGAATAAGTGGCGAGTCGGGAAAAGTAGCATTGATATATTTATTGAAACAAAACAAAAATCATGTCTTTCTTTCAACACTGCCTACCTTTTGAACTACACTGTATTGACACAAAGCTAAACTGTTAGTGTTATCTGTCAGCAGTTTGTGTCATAAACGAATAGGGAATAATCCATAGTGTATGGTATTAACGTATGTAGTCTTCATCTCTTTCTGTTATATAATAGATTTATGGTTTATCTCCAATACCTAAACATGTATACCTAATTTTAGGGGACAGCTTTGCTGAAGTGAAACATGTTTCACATTTTTAAATAGCAATATTTGGGATTAAAGTCTGAAATATTTGTTTCATCTAAAATGATCCTTTGGAGTTCAATTCATCTAATAATAATAATTATTCATTTTGTTTAGCGCTTCACCCAAAGACGCTTCACAATATCTAATATCCAGTGTCTCTTTCAATGTTCATTTAATTAGATTTTTGCATGACCGTAATATGTTGACAGATATACTTGTCTACAACTTCAAGGTCTGTGGGTGTTGCTCTGCCTTCAGGATGTTTTTAATGGTCTAATTCTTGTCGGACTGTATACGTCAAGAGAAATTATATATTTTTGGTCTGAACTATAATATAAAAATACTTGCAAACTGGAAATGATTACCAAACATTTAAGGGCATGCATCCGTCGAGGAGGAACATAAAAATCAAGGTTGCACTTAAACCAGTCACCTGAGCCCCAAGTGCAGCTGTAAGGATTGGTTGGTGATTTATATGAACATCCACACTTCTGCTACCCCTCACCTCCACCCTTACTATGTGTGATATATTGAAAGCAGACTCATGTCAATGCCATATAGAAGATGCTTGATGGATGCTACAGAAGGGCACACTGACATCGCCATGGCTCACTCCTACCCCTTTTTCTTCATTTGTGCAATATGTAGTAAGAGGATGCTGAGGAAATGGGGGAGTAGACGGTATTATGGAGGAGAGTAGTATCACTGATTATAAAGCTGCAGAGCGAGGAGGAGGAGGGGAGGGGGGGTTAGAGAGAGGCAGGTTGGACGTCAGACTGCTGCAGTCACGGGTGGGCTGGGCTACATGGCCCATCACTCAGACAGGCAAACCATGCCGCAGCCACACCGTGGGGGAGGGGCTGTTGATGTAGCTGCAGCTCTGGGGGGAGGGGAGAGCGGATTTGCACCAGTCAGGAGATTTACAGCCACAGCTCAGACACAGAGCAGAGGTATGAGCAGACAGACAACACAATATCGGGGCAACTCACCAGGGGCTGCTCATACTCCGAGTGAAGTGCTGCAGCAGTTTGTCAATTATTAATGATTTTAATCAGAGCACTGGGCAACAGGTCCAATTCACCCCATTTGGCCATTCCATATAAGATGTAATGTATTCCAAGCATCAGGACCATTTTCCCGCTGTTTTTGAGCTCGCTGTGTTTTACACCATGGTGACGTAAAACGTTGTCAGCACTGAGTGATGATGCCTCAAAACTTAAAGCCCTCTGGACCATCCGACCCAGAAGTCAACCATTTCCGCTCTACTTCCTCAGCCCAACTTCATCCCCCACTCCTTATGGCTCCAAGGTTCACTTGCTCTCTCTCCCCAAGGCTATTTGGAATGTAGCACAAAAAAAAAAGAAGCAAATATGTCACATCAGCAACTAGAACAGTCTGTTGCCCAGCATACTTAACGGGCAGTGAAATGCTTAGACAAAAAGACAGTACTGAATTTTTACTGAGCTGAAGATGCCTTTTGGATAGCCTTCAATTGGCACTGCTTTGTATCAGATATAGTATATTTGGTTGGTAGGAAATGCTGCTTGGGGAGTTTAGATAATTTGATAATGACACAAAGGCTTAAGGACCAAGTGACAGGCATTAATGTAATTTGTCAGCTGCTGTTCACTAAAAATATCCACGAATACGACCTCATTTTAAACCCGCCCATTAAGGTTTATCCACATCTATCTTTATCATGCTATCCCTGCTATTCTATACAAAGCTGAGCTTAAGGCTTGAACCCATGTGCACATGACATCTGAGATCTACACAAGTATGTAGAACATACATGCAAGGCCGTGCATAGCCTCAGCAACCGCGTCTTGCCTTTCACATTAGAGGCACATGCCTCAATGAGCTGGGTCCCCACCCCCCAGAAGAGTGTCTGTTACCTAGACCGGACAGCTGGGGGGCTATAACTGGTGGCTGAAGGAGCAGCTGCCTGTTCCACCCCCACTCCACCCGCTAAACCTCCTCCTTCCCTCCCCTTCCTTCCTTCCTTCCTACCATCCCTCCTTCTATCCCCTGGGCCAGGAGGAGTAATGGATATTGATTGTTTGGCTGCGACCCAGCAGCGTGCTGATTCAGCAGGCTGGCCTGAACCTCCCATCTCCTCCTCTTCTTCTGGTACAGACAGAGAGACAGGCTGGACCCAGGGCAGAGTAGAGATCCTCCTCAGCAGCTTGCCTGAGATGGATGAGGAGAAGTAGGGTTGGATTAACAACCCGAGCCCCCCGCCCCACCCCCCCACCCACCCAGCGGCTGTTAGGTCTGGCTGACTCCACACTGCTCCACTGTGTAGTATTGCAAGGTTAGAAGAGTGAAAGTGCTCATTATAAAATGCTAAGACGTATAATAATAGTCCTACAGTAGCAAGCCCCTGACTCCACACTCAAACACAGCTAACGTTATAGTAACCAGACTTATATAATTACGGTTAGATAGAAATCTATTGACCAACAGTGGACCCTTAATGGACCTAGCTGGAGGAAACACCTCAGGCACTTGGTGGTAGCCGCAAGTCTGTTTCCTTAGAAACGGTCCACTCCACTCCTCCCCCGCTGACCCTGTAGAAGGAATAGTAGGTCTCAGTGTGTCTGTGGGTTTAAGAGCGAACCGTGGGGGTCACCATGCCTGTTCCCAGTCCATCTGCCGTTACCCGTTTTGTATCCTGGGTGAGGTCACTCTCTTTCTGTTTTCAACGATTGACTGCCTGGGTGGATGGATGGTTGATTAGTGCGTTTGTGAGTATCCTGTTTTGGTTTCCTTACTGTCTTTGTGGAATCTGTGTTCTTTATCTTGTTTCTGCTGTTGTGCCGTCTTCTGTGTGGAAAGAATTAATGTGTGGAATGGTTGGTCAATCTGGTATCTGTGGAAATGTACGTGTTGTTGTGCTTCATGTTACTTTTCTCGTTTCTTGGTCCAATATCCTCATTGGTGTCGTTTCTCTTCCTCCAGGGGCACACTTCACGAGGCATCAACACAGCCATGCTACCTCCTGCCGACACTTTCACCTGGGGGCGCCACAGGCCCCCATCTCAGCCGAGTTTCCCCTGGGCCACGCCAGCCAGCCCCAACAGACCGGGCTGGCCGCCCACCTGCCCCCTCCCCCGCTTGCCACCCTGCCAGCACCCCCTCAATTCCAGGAGGTCCCGGGGCCTCCGTTCCTACCTCAGGCCTTACACCAGCAATACCTCATCCAGCAGCAGCTGCTGGAGGCGCAGCACCGCCGGCTCCTCCCCCACTCCAGGTACACACGCAGTCGAAGGTCTAATCCACATGTGTGCTTACCAGCCAGCACACCAGCAGAATAAAGCAGCTGGTTTTGTATTCTCTGACACACACAGTTTTCCTACAGCACATACTTTTTTGTCAGAAACTGAATATATACATTATACTTCAAATCCCTTTGCACCACCCCATTGCCAAGCATAATTTCTTCCTTACAGTGCAGACAGACTAGACGAGTTGAATGCTGATAAATCTCATTGCCTTTTCCATGCAGACGAACACAAGAGCGTGTCCCCATGAACCCCCACCGACTGCGCTCGGGCTATGAATACTCCCCTCCCCTCCATGTCCCCCAGCCAATCACCACGCAGCAGCAGCAGCAGCGCTACCTGGCCGAAGGCACGGACTGGTGAGTTACCGTCGGAGATTAAACAGGGACCTGGGAAGATGGTGGTGCGTCCCTCTGTCGTCTACAAGTCAATCTGTCTCTTTGGCATGGGCCGTGGTGTTGATTGTGGTGTGTGTGTGTGTGTGTGTGTGTGTGTGTGTGCGTGTGTGCGTGCGTGCCCCTACAGGGACCTCAGCGTGGACGCGGGCCTTCCTCACCACCAGTACCAGCTCCAGCAGCTTCCGCAGCACTATCAGCATTACCTGGCCTCTCCCAGAATGCACCATTTCCCCAGGAACACCTCCTCTGCACAAGTGGTACGTCCAATGAAAATTTTATTTGATATTTTTTGCATTTTATATTATTAGGTGTTCATTTTCATTAACTGTTATACTGTACGATTCACTATCCACTAGTTGCATTGTTTTTACCATTTGGTTACTAACTGATGTTGTCTGACTTTAATTCGCAAATGAAGAATCCCTGTCTGCTGTCTTTTTTCAGGTTGTGCATGAGATCAGAAACTACCCCTACCCTCAGCTCCACCTGTTAGCCCTGCAGGGCCTCAACCCATCGCGCCACGCCTCGGCTGTACGAGAGAGCTACGAGGTAACCTCCCTCTCCACCTGGGAGCTCTCAGTTAGCCTTAGACCACTTGTCTCTGTGTTTCTGGTGTCTGTAGTCCTATGACTCGCAGTGGGACTACAAAGCTGTCACTGACTCCTGACAGCCTCGGCCTCCTATGGTCCACTGGTGTATGGCTCTAATTATGCGGGTCATTCCATTGCCCTACTCCCTTGTGATTGTGTCCAACTAGGTTTGTATTGTGTTGTGTTCCCTGCTGTTGTGTTCTTAGCGTGCGTCTTCTCTGCCCTAGGAGCTGTTGCAACTGGAGGATAGGCTGGGCAGTGTGAGCAGAGGGGCCATTCAGACCACCATCGAGAGGTTCACCTTCCCACACAAATACAAAAAGGTAAGGAGCTCGTCCTCTCTCTAATGCTCTAATATCCCTGGCTCAGTGGAACAACCACTGGAACAGGAAAAAACAGGCTCAAGCAGTTCTATCATGACGGTGCTCGAGTGGGACATAATGTCTCATAGAATAAGAGACACTAAAAGCCTTTTTGCTTTTGAACTAATTCTGGCCATGTGCTTACACATGCTTTGCACGTCCAAGCGTCTGAGCTCTATGACCTCACTAGACACTGATCATCCTTCTTCTCTTCTGACTGGTCCACAGAGGAAGCCTCTGGAGATGAAGATCGGCGAGGAAGATGAGGAAAACGATGTGGATGAGAAATGTACCATCTGCTTGTCCATGCTGGAGGACGGAGAGGATGTCAGGTAACGCATGAGTGGACACCCTCGTGGGGGACAGGGTTTGAGTGGTTGTCCAGAACTCCCAGTGGCCCCTGCTCGCATCCCGAAATGTTGGATTTTGTGTCGTCCCGTGTGGCGTGGTGCGAGCAGCATATGATCCTGCATATGCTCACATGAGCATTCCTCCAAGCAGATTTAGGAGCACAACTGCTCGGGGAGGGACATGTTGGCCATTGGGACTTGGAGACAGAGTTTGTTTATGTGACACATGGTCTCAGCTGCCTGTGAAGGGTTTGGGATTGTTGACCCAAAGCAAGATGAGCGAGAGAAGACTGAATTAGCTCTATGGGGTTCCACGAAAGTGTTTATGGCTAGCGCGTGACTAGGACTGTGTGTCTGAATTGGGGCATCGTGTTACGTAGAGCTGTGACTTTGTTTGAATCAATAGAGGACATGCATGTTATCTAGTGTTCCGTTTAGTTTGTAGACTCTGTGGTGAGTACTGGAGGAATGACGTGCCATCCTTCTTGTTTTCCCTTTTGCTCTCTCTGTCACTTTCTCTCTCTCCAGGCGGTTACCCTGCATGCACCTCTTCCACCAGGGCTGTGTGGACCAATGGCTGGCCACCAGCAGGAAGTGTCCCATCTGCCGAGTTGATATTGAGACACAGCTTAACCCTGACAGCTGATGGCCCGGGGGCGGAGCTTAGACCCCCCCTCCCTGTCAATCACCCCGGTCACCGGCCCTGGTTTGCTACCCAGGCCCCTTCCCCCCTTTTCGGGTGCTTTGCCAAATGTCTATCCAGACGTCACGTGACATCTTCACCCCACTGACTCACGCTCTACTGAGCCAACCCAGGATTACCAACTGCAGGAGAGACTGCTGAGGGCTCTTCTCTTATCTCTCTCTCTCTCTCTCTCTCAAATAGAAGCACATTGTTGTACATCCCTCTGGAAAACAAATAATACACTCTACTCACATCCACAGACAAAGACAAACACACGGACACTGTCTCATGTACACAGGGTTTACTTGTAGCTTGCTGGTCTTTGATGGGGTGTCGTCGTTGCTGTTGTGTTGTCGTTGCTGTAGGTAGCTGGGGCTGTGTATTTTGTAGCATGTTTTTAAAGCCATGACGTAAGTACTGAGAGTGGAGAGCACACGACCCCAATGCCAGCGGGCTACTTTCTCTCTCTCTCTCTTTCTCTCTCTCTCACTTTCTCTCTCTCTTTCTCTCTCTCTCTCTCTCTCACTTTCGCTCTCTCTTCTTTCTCTTTAATACACAAACAAAAGGCATATTCTGCCACAACAGAAAAGCTTAACGAACACTAAATGCCATGCCGCCATATTTGCCTCATTTGTGGTAGTAGAGTAGCAAAAAGGGAGACAATGGTATTTGGTTCCCCCCCCCCCCCCTTCGCATTGTTACAGGGGGGCCACTAAACGCAAATGTTCAGATCTCACCCAGCTTCTACTTTTTGCAATACAGTTGTACAATTTGCTTGGGACTGGTGGTGTCATGTGTGTAGAGCTACGTCACTGCTATATCATGTGAGGCCAAGCCCAGTGGGTGGGTTGGTGTGTGATACAAACTGAAAATACGCAGGTTAGAGAGTGTTTGACCAAAATGCTTTTTGTTATGGTGTGGCTTGACCTGGTGCATGGGTTCACATGTATGTGTGTGTGTGTGCGTGTGCGCGTGTGTGTGTATGAGTGTTTTTGCCCAACTGTGTGGCTTTACAGTGTGTCTAAACAATGCGTGGATGTGTGTTACAAAAAACCTATAGCAGGTTTTTAAGTGTGTTTTATCAAAGGTACAAGGGGAAATCTGGAGGTTACAGTAGTTAGGCCAATTCATGGGGCATTGGAGTGTTTGTAGAATACAAAGCCAAATGAGAAATAAAAAAAAAAGCAAAAATAAAAAAAAGTACAATTTAGGACCCCATCCCCATTATGCACTGCAGTGATGACGGAGCTGGGGGGTATTGTGGGTACCCGAGGGTTTAATTGCCCTGGTAATGGAGACTCTGTGCCATTTACCTCCTGGCACAGTTGTACTGGCTGAGCAGTGTAGTGAAATGCATGTTTCAATGTTGGCTTGGCCTGTTAGCTGTTTAAGCTTATATAAACAAAAAAATGGAAAGGGGGGTGGGGCTGGGCAGTTGTCTGTGCATGACTTAGTTAATCTGAGCTGTGACTATCTTTCTCAACACTAACAAACAAAAAATGAGCACGATGTCAGTGGTGGTTGTCTCCCTGACCCGTAGCGTTGTGTTCATCTTGTCCCCTTGGAGGCAACGACGGAATCCTATTGTGACGTTTACCTTATTGCCTAAAGAACAAGCACATGTGATGATAGATATAGCAACAACCTCTTTCTTTGGTATTGCATTGGCGTTGGTTTCAGTACATTTTTAGGTATATAAACACGCAGTGTTCTAAAAAGAGTGAGGAGCTTATGTATTCAACTCGTGTTTTTTTGTGTAAGAGATCTCCCCTTGTGGTTGCTATGCTGGTTGCTATGCTGTAATGCTAGAACAACGATTTAGAATGTTGTGCGATGGGGGCAGTAACCCCCCCTCCCCCCGTGCACAGGGACAGGGGTGGACAACAGGAGGTGTGAAAACAGACAAATAAGAGCTGGCTCTGAACACTTTCTTTATGGCTCATGGAGATTGATTCATTTTGATACATTTTACAAAGTCTTTATTATCCTTTCTGTAAGTGAGTTTGATTCCAGATAATTCGGCCTGAAGGATAATATTAGGGCTAGTTCTACGGACCCTGACTGCCCTATGCACTCAAGACTGAAATAGGTATTGGTAGAGTATTGGGACTGAGCTCAATGACCATAAAAGCCTGGTGAACCAAGGGCTCAACTATGAAAGATTAGGATGGAGCCTCTTCCTGTCCTGTGCACACAAGGGATGTTACTGCCTCCACCTGTAGTGGAGTTTTCTATGGGAAGTTTTGATAGTTTACACAGGGTGTTGTCAGTTGAGATGCCTTAAGTATTTAACAATCATAATTTATTACTAACTGTAGATATTGTGGGTACGTATTTAATTTTATATAGTTTTTTTTGCAATGGAATCCATAATTTATTTATTTAGAAATAACACAAAAAGTGATTTGAAAAAAAAAACTATTACCTCATTTTTGCATTGTTTTAAGTGGGAATGCTTCGCATGCAGTTGTATTTTTCCGAAGACTAAACGTTCAAAAAGAAGCCCTGCTGTTTGATCTCCCCGAGCCGGCTGTGCGATGTTTACTGTCCTGGGCTGAGCTAATAAGCTTGCTCTCTCTTTCTCTATCTCTCTCATGTGGTGCTGTGGATCTTGGTTACATTCCATTCAATGCAATTGCTCTGATCCCCTATGCTGTGATGTAGTGGACAAACCGCAATGGAGTGAAATGGTTTTAGTTTGTTCTTTCTTTTTTTTTTTTCTTCCTGTCTTGTTTTGCACTCTTAGTTTTAACATGGGAACCCTCTCACTGGCATAACACAGTCACGATCATAGATATATTATTATGAACTCTGTCTTTTTAAGCTCTTTGCTTCTCTCAAGCTATGTAGTTCTGTTCTTTATGAATGTGTCTACCCTCTCTCTCTCTCTCTCTCTCTCTCTCTCTCTCTCTCTCTCTCTTGCCCACTCTTTCGCTCTCTCTTTCTTTAAACCACCTTCGGTCTCTCTCGCTCTTCCTCTCCCTCTTGTGATGTCTCGCCTTTCCTTTTTTTTTTCTTTTCCTCAGAATTGCTTGCAGACCTGAGCCTGTGAAGTGCCTCGCTTCTTGTGTCAAGAGATATTTCTGTAACGTTTTTACTTTCATACAATCATGCCTATTTTGGGTACACAATTCAATTGGAGATCACATAAAATATCTACCCTATACAGGCAGATTCTATGTTTAAATGTCCCAATAGGATGCTCAGTTCCCCCTTGTCTCATGCTCTTGTCATTCTTGACACACACTTTGTTTCACACTTTCCCTTCCGTTCTAGCTCTGTAACGTTTCCCAGTATCTCCTGAGTCTCTTTTGGGTTTGTCTTGCCTGAGTATGACTTCACCGTCCATCCCTGCTCTCTGAACCCATCTCTGAACCTTTTGTTTTTATCACTATCCTCTATCTCTTTAGGGAAGGCAAGGACAGACAGAGGATCTTAAAGCACAACCTTTCTAAAAATGCATGTTTTTCTCAGGTTTAAAAATGTTCTCAATGGTATAAACGTATAGGGTGAAAAATATATACAAAGAATATTACTAATGATGATTAATTTTGCTGCTGCTTGCATCTGAAAAACAAAACTGAAGGAAGAGGAAATATCCCAAAAAGTGCCAGTGAAAGGGCTGCCGCCATCTTTGTATGAGAATCTGCTGTTTAGCTGTGACTGCGCAATGTTTTTCAATATAGGATATTTTATCGGAAAATATAACTATTTATCATTAATATTAAAGCAATAGCTCATTAATGATGATGAGTGTGTTGATGAAGAACTGGATGAGCATATTATGCGTAAATGTTAGATTCACATTTGGTGGAATTTTGTACTTAATTTATTACTACTAATAATAATGATTTTAAAAGTTGCATCGCTAAACCCAAACTGTTCTGTTTTTTTAGTTTAATTTAATTTCATGGCTTGTATATTATCCTTTTTGTATGTGCTCTTTTTGTAATAAATTGGATAAAACTGTTTGATCCCCTGTGGCAATTTACTTTTGTGTGTTATTTGTTTTTGCTCATTAAATGTGAGTGGATCATTTAATTTTTCTTAATATTTTAGAAACCTTTCAGGTTGCCCAATGGGAAAATGCTGAAATGTGTCTCAGTAGAGTAGTAAAGGCAGTTTGTTAATGAAATTGATTATTTTCCAAAACTCATTCACAACAAAACTAGGATGTGTCATCACCAACAGTGGTGACGTGACACTCATGCTTTGATGGGATTTCTGATTGTGTGTGTAGTTGTGGGGTAATGGATATTGTCTCAAGACAAAACAACATCTAGAAAGTACATAAGTCTTTACAGTAAAAACATTATAATTTGTATACTGAAAAACAGTACAAAACGGCTCACTCTTTTATAAAAATCGCCATTATTACAAAGCAGCAGATGATCCCTGATAAAAATAGTGGCACAAATTGTGGACTGACCTGACCACCAAAGCCATTATCACAGTATTAAAACAGATGTCAAATTTCTCTTATATTAAAATGTTTTACACTTGATATTCACAAGAGAGCATTTCCTGAGCTTTGACTTTGTTGAAACTAAACATTGCCCTCTGTCTAGCTTCTTAGGGGAACGTTTGGGAATCATTCCCCCTTTTGGAGGCCTTAGAAAAGGTCAAATGTTACACAGCCTCATCGCATCCTCGTTCAAATACTTTGGTGAGGTTGTGTTAGCGCACCCTCTCCGGGTCGTTAGTATTTGGGATAGAGAACCCTAAAGATCTGTCCGTCAGCTTTGTTTTTGTCCAGCCACTTCCCACAGAGGAAGATGGTGGTGACACCATTGGCTGTGTTGGTGACCTCCACACGATCCAGCAGCCAGCCCGGGCTGAGGCCAGCGTTATCGTGTTCCACCTTCACCCTGAGCAGCTCGCCCATGTCAAGCATCTCCAGCAGGAAGCGGTCAGTCTGCTCACGCTCAAACAGGTTCCGGAACTTCTGCCTCAGGGGGCGGTGGCCTGAGTCCCCGTTGGAACCATATATGGTGATGAAAACGTTGGCGTCGGTGCCCGCACCCTTCTCATCACCGGTGATCACGATAATTTCATACTTAACGGGCACCAGGCTTCGGGCCTTGCTGGCAAAGCTCTCAATAGTCTTGGTGCACTCAAATGTCTGGAACTCATCCTTTTTTGGAGTTAGAGGTATCGGGGAATTGCAGGTAAAAATGTACCTGGGAGGGATGGGACAAAGATGGTAGGATGGAATCAATGAATCTCATTGGATATGTTCATTGGTGGTACCTATTGATATTGGTGGGGATATCTTATAGACGTGCAGTATGTAAATATGAAATATCCACATTAGAATATATATATATATATATGTGTGTGTGTGTGTGTGTGTGTGTGTGTGTGTATATCCAGCAAAAGGTGACACACTTGTTGCCTAGCTCCTTCTCAATGACTAGCACCTCCTCCACTATCCATTGAGCCTCCCCTTTGACCTTCTTTCCATCCTTAGGGATGTGTCCAAGGCAGATACCAGCTATGTCCCCCAGGTTTTTGGAGGAAAACTCAAACTTGTCTATACTTCCCCTGAAAAAGATAAAAAGAAAATTTGTGTATTCATTAGAGCAAGTATTATTCGCAGCATATTAAATGTAATCAGATGTATTGGTTTCGAATGGGTGCCTTGGGAATGTACCTTAAGAATCTCTTCTTTTTTGATGAGTTCTCCAACACAAACTCCTTTGATCGTCCCTTCTTCCCCTCCAGAACGATCCAGGCATTCTCTTTGGTTTCAGCTTCGCTTGTGTCTGCCGTAGTGGTAAGAATTTCATATTCTTTTGGAATAATAAACAAAAACAGATACAATGAGAACAAGTTCTTCTGAAACTTTCAAGTGGTCAAATAACTTTGATACACACAGTACAGGGTGAAAGCTGTATGGCAATGTTAAGCCTTTGATCTAACAGTGGGATCAAACAGTTCTGATGTGTGCGCATGTGGGTGCTAGGCTGCCAGCCATCTTACTGGTCTTCTCGTTGAGGTCTAAGATGTCGTTGTTGGCACAAGCCAGCTCCCTCATGATCTGCCCATCATCGTCGTTCTTGGCAAGCCAGCGATCGCAAGGGAAGCGGAACGTCTTGTCCATGGTCTCGTCCCTCACATCTATGTAGTCCAAGTGCCATCCTGGAGCCGGGCCTGACCATGACAAGAGCATGAAGCCCTCACAAAGGGAATGCAAGTGTGCACTCCAATCAATGTAGAGATGGCTGGAGTATGAATTAAATGGTCGTTTTCCACGTCGGACTACAGCAATTGTTTTGCATTTGAGACCACAAATAGTTCACGTCTAATATACTCTAGAAGACGCAAGAGGTTTGACCTGAGATTAGTCACCCTGTTACTGGAATGATGTTCCTTGAGAATTGATTGGCTCACCCGAGTTGTCGTGCCACACCCGTACTTTGGAGAGCTCTCCTATGCTGAGGATATCGGCGAACCGGAACGTGTCCATTTGCTTGCGTTCAAACTTGTTGGACTTCTGGGAATCCTTCAGCGCTAGGGTACCGGTGTCCCCGCTCTCTCCAAAGAGGATAAGCCACACGTTGGCATCAGTGCCTGCCGCTAATAAGACAGGAGAATAGAGAGGATGTGTCGCTTGTCAACCACATGTTCCTCACAGTTCTCTGTACCTTCAAGACAAGCTAAGAGCCCAGAAACAGATGGTTAAAACAACATGAGCATTGAACTGCCTTCACTAACCTCTCAGGCATCTCCTCAGCGAAAGTGCAAACTTCAGAATCTCGTTTATATGCAGGTACGTTTTTGGGCCAGACCTGACTGAGATTCAAAGAATCAACGAATCCAACAGAGCATGATGCAATAAGAGTCTAAGCCATCCGGCCCTCAACACTACCTGTGGGCTCAAAGGCACACCAATGGCCTAATGATAGCATTTCCCACTCCATTTCTAGACTCAGTTCCAACAGTAACAAGCAGATGATTTTCACAATCCCAAATCATCGTGGACTGCCGTCTTTGTGATCGGACCCTCCCCCGTCCCCAATGCGCCAACTGTCTGTTCTGTGCTGGATTGAGAGGTGCTAGGATGAGTGGGAGCGTGAAATGAGGACCAGAGGAGGCACAGTTTCCTCTCTGAGTCACACAGCATATCTAAAATCCCTGTGTGTGTGTAATAGTCAGAGCTGCAGCCTTTCTGTGATGAGGTGTGTGTGTGTGTGTGTGTGTGTGTGTGTGTGTGTGTGTGTGTGTGTGTGTGTGTGTGTGTGTTTGTGTGTGTGCGCGTGCGTTTGACAGCTCGGGCTCATTATCCTTTCCCAAAGCCTCAGCAGCGGCAGCAGTGGGCTACGTCTTAACTTACAGTAGCTGCCAAGGGCAAAGCGAGAGCAGCCCTTTTGAAGTCGGCTCAGACACCTAGCGTAGCCCACCCCGCTCCCACCGAAGAACTACGTGGGGTGGGGGAGGAGAGGGAGCTGTGTGGAGCGGGGCGGGGGGGGGGGGGGGGT
>JAVQIZ010143889.1:0-12500 GCA_036023535.2 Galaxias brevipinnis | reverse complement strand
AGAGCTTCTCTCAGATGAATCCCTACCTATAGAGGTGAAGATCTCTGCCTCGACGGTCCAGCAGCAGAAGAGCACAATCCAGGGGAAGACAGACAGGAAGTTCTGCATTGTGGCTTCTGGTTGAGAACTGCATAAAAAAATATATATATTCAAAAAAGCATATTAGTCATCAATCATCATGTCAAACGTCTGTATAACATAAACGTGCAGTTGTGGATTTTGCAATCAAGTATGCTTTCACAAATATACAGCTGTGTTTATGCATCTAATATTCAGCATTGACCTCTTTGAACTAACAACTCTGACTGCACTGTCTAACAATGCAGCGAGTTCATGGTTTTCAGGGGGCAGCCTCTATTGAATGGGATATTAGGGGAAAGCCAGGCGGCCTGAGTCATCTCTGTTCACATACTCTGTCTACCTAGACGTGTAGTAGTCGTAAACGACTGGTACTAAATGTGGAGTGAAATGTTTCGGGGGTGGGGGCCAGTTTAATTACTGTTTAAATGTAAGTGGATATTGAGGGCATGGGTGAATGGAATATAACTGTGGGCTGTCACATGTTCTTTGGTCAAATGTACTTTTTATCTGTTAAATGGAGGTCATTGTATCGTTAAACTTTCCCTTTCCTCGTTTTCCTTTCTAATCTAAGCAATAACCCCAGTAAACACAAAATGGCACAATCGTGACATTTTGGTTGACGATGAAATTATCCTTCAAATAATTGCAATTAACAATTGAATTGTCCTTGTGTTTATATTTTAAGTTACTTCCACGTTAGAAGCCTAATTACAGTGTAATAATAATACATGTGGTTTGTGAAGAAGAAGGGTTATTTACTGAACATTAAAAAAAAATCAATAAATAAGAAAATAGGCTTTTCTAATCAGTAACTGTTGGCTTTGAAACTTTAGATTTTTGGCTACCTCATGCTAACGTTGAAACACTTAAAGTCCACCTTAACCTTTAGTAATGTTCCCATGCTTAAGGACTCCTCTCTGCTTCACAGCCTCATTCGAGGATGACAGTTT
This sequence comes from Galaxias brevipinnis, assembly GCA_036023535.2. NCBI lineage: Eukaryota > Metazoa > Chordata > Actinopteri > Galaxiiformes > Galaxiidae > Galaxias > Galaxias brevipinnis. The sequence goes on along the minus strand of JAVQIZ010143889.1, from coordinate 11,469 downwards.
AACGCCTGTGTGTCTGCATACACTGTGCAAAAAGTACCCATTCCAAGTGTATTCACACACACACACACACTGCCTGAACCCCAACGTATAAAGTCTGTCTTACCTTTTCATTAATTCTGAAGTTAAATTGCACTTTTAACCACTAGTCCTCTGTGAAAGAAAGTTTAATATTTAAACTGTCAAACAGAAATCTCATGGAGCACGTCTACTTTAAGAAAATATTAACATTTTGTATAAGATGTGCTGCTAATATTCTGTCCTATTTTGGTGCAAATACTGAGAGCAACACATTCCCCTGCCTCTTTATTGTCTTAAGGATAATGGAGAAAATGACTCCTGGAGGAGGAGAGAGTGACTCAGGGAGGGGGAGAGAGTACATTGACCAGACATTCAGGAACAACCTAAAGAGAACGAGAGCGAGGAATATATATATAGAGAGAGAGAGAGACTACCACAACCTTTTTTTAAGTTAAGGACAGGGCGAAAGTTAGCCGTAGAAATTATTTTGGGAACGAGGGTTGAATAATTATTGCCTTCTCTTAGGTCTGCCTTTCCTTTTAAACCACTCCAGGAAAGAGCCAGTATGCAGTTAGGCCATTTTCTCTGACCCTGGACAACTGAGCTGTAAAACTTTAAAATAAGTAAGTCAACATTTTGGGGAAGGGGGCTGATATTTGGGGAGCGATAGCCAGATTTCTGACTGACTGAGTAAACAGGATGTGAAATGTGCTCAGTGTGTCTAATCCAGACTGCCTGCGGCTTGTTCTTCTTACAGTTGAAAGAATCACCAGACAAGAGAGTCTAGCTTGTGGCTGACTGGAGCATCCTAGCCAGAATCCAACTGGTGGGAGTTGTTTAAAATCCCTTTCTCTTCAGAAAGGCAGTCTTAAACTCAATGTAGAAAAAAGGTGAACGTATTTTAGGGATCAAAATTATCAAAAGATGGCCAAGTGTGAAATAGAACATCTTATTGTTTTATGGAAAAGATCCTTAGATGGTCATGCCTATGAATAATCTGTTTAAAAAAACATAAGTGACTAATTATAAGACTTAGTAGATGATCAAGACATTTGCACCTGTATGTCATAGCTACAGTGAACACACACACGCAACCTCTCAACCTCAGGGCACAACACAAGTAGAGACAACCCAGGATTCAAAGTTATTCTGGCAAAAAATTTAAAATGTAACTCATTCCATGTAGTTTGTAAAGGTCAGACATCCTAAAGGTCAGTAGCCCTTCTCAAAACAAAAATATCAGCTGCAGTTTAAGTTTCATCTTCAGTGATATTAGAAAAGTCCACAACCACAGTCCAAACCACAGTTTTGCGTCATTCAACAACACATTTTATTTTATGTTGTGTTAAATAACAGTTTTCTTTCTGCATTGGTCTGGATTTGTGCTTTCTAAGATGAGCCCAGGAGAACCCCTAACATGCCTCAATAGTCTCTCTCCTAACACGGGTTAGCATTTTAAACATACTTTACCTGGTCCTAAGTGATTCACAAGATGGGGGTGCTACCAGAGTGCTGCCAGAAACAAAAGCTGTTGGAAAGTAGAGCCTGGAATACCTTCCAAAAAATATATTTCCCTCTGCTTCTTTTAAATGTGAAACCACTGAGGTCACGTCACCCTAGTGACTATTAAGTATATAAAAAAACCTATGAAGTATAAAAGGGGTACACATTGTTTTTAACTATATTAAACTAAGTTTAATTTTAAGACACTCCACATGCAGCAGGCCACAAATGATCATGGCTTGCTTTGACAATGTGAGAAAGAGCCATCTGATTAAGAAGCATCCTAACAAGACAGTTAATAAGCAGCCACTGTCAGCAGAGGCTCTACTGGGTTTACTTAACATCCAGTAGCTGCCAAGGATTCAATCACAAAGAGGAGGCTGGCCAGTCTGCAAAACTTCACACTTTGAGTCCCCAGCTTTAGAGAAGGAACAACATATTAAGCACCATAGGCCCGCACAATATGCATTCACATCGTCTTAGAAAGTTGACACAAACAAGGCAAAACTATAATTTCACTACCATCACATTAGCTAACTGAGAGAAAAGTCCATCGAAAGGTACAGCAAGAGAGCATATATACCTTACTATCAAAAGGGAGTAAGAGACATTCAGAGATATCTCTTTTCAAACTGAAATACTGAGACAAACGTATTGTATGTCCTGGAAGACAGCTCCTAAAGAAATAAATCCGAATGATCAAATAAAACGCCAACGTATTAACAGGATCCAACGGAAGCCAGACATGGGGGTTCCCCCCCTAGACCCCCGACAGAATAAACACAGGCCACGACTTCTGTCTTATCATCCTCCAATGGAACCGAATGACAGTGACGTCAGACAAGTCGTCGTCCTTTCTAGAAATCCCCGACATTGGATTGTGGAGGACCCCCCAACTAAATTAAAGGCTATATTTGTATCTTATGTTACACAATGATATCACAATAATACAGTTTAAAAACAATACACCATACCAAGAAAACGTAAGTCACAATTTGTGCACTGTCCCACATTTGTTTCCCACTTTCTTGAAAGTTTGATCTTCTAATAGCCTACCCTATAGCCTACTTTTAAACTATCCCAGATTAGCAATGCTTAATTGTTACACAATCTATGGCGGAGTCAAGACGTATCAATGCAGACGAGATTGTGCATTATCGTTGTCTTGAACAACATAAAATAAGAGTAATGTTAAAGAAACAATAAAGTCGCAAAAGTATAACTGCTCCAGTCTACAGTGAGCGTGCAGCTGTTGACAACCAGCTCAGTACAATAAAAGCATAGCCAAAGTACCCGGAGCATCTTGGCGTCAAAATTTAAACCACTTTAAGAATTACACACAAATAGCCGTCTCACCTGTATTTTTTCGTGTTTTTGGATACCTCTCATGAAACCTGCAAAGCTTCTGGAAAAGGCAGCTGGGTGCAGTGATTTCGAGTTTTTTCGTTGCCACGTACGGAAAGACATAATTCACATAATATATGCGCCACAACATTTAGGACAACGCAAAATGAAATACTAAATTGTTGGTTAATTACTAGTCAATTATACATTATTAAGTTAGATGACAATATCAATGTTTTTTGAAAATAAATATATAAATGTATTGGCCTATGGTATGACAAAGCGTAACCGTTTACTATGGCGAACATCTGATTTGAACCGCAGGGACCTACTGAGATGACACATGTCATGTCATGTTGACAAAATAGCCCATGATTTTAAGGATGTTTAATATTTTAAAGAAAGTTAAAAGGAAAAAGCTATTTGCTTATATTGTTATTTGTAAGAGTAACTTGATGTATACTTAATCTAAACTCAAATCTGAATGCATTCTGTACATTTTTAAGGTCGTTCTACTACCAGCGATTTTATCATAGTCTACATTTTTCAAAAGACAGTTTGGCCTTTTCCCAAAGAGACATGTCCTATAATATGTTGCATTAAAATTATCATTTTTTTGACATGTTAACTTGTCTTTGCCAACTATGTAATGTATAAATTTAAATATTCCATATTCCATTTTAGAAGAGGTTTAATGTTCACAATATTCACTCTCTGAATTCCCATGTTGTTTTACGGTAATGTATTTCATACTTGATTGCTTTGCAGAATCACTTCTACAAAAACAACCCTGAATATACACGGAGACATATATAGGTCTATGTAGGCCTATGGTAAGGGATAAAAACACATGTGCTGCGTCTCAATACCCATACGATCCTCCTATTTAGTAAGCCAGAAAAAAATTTTGTATGTCCCAAATCCCAACATATACTATGTCAAATGCAGTATGCCAAAATGCATGCAACAATACATACTTTGCAAGTGCAGCTGAAGTACCTGAAAAGTAGCCTATGCAATTTGAGACGCAGCGTTGCTATATTGACATGTTTTGGTGTGTTTGCAACTTGAGCCAACAACAGTAGCTAAGACAAATGCGAAGAATCAGTGGGTGGTGGATCTTTAATTTTAAAATTATAATAAGATTAATTCTGCAATTAACTCTCTACGCGTCTTCCAATTATTAAGTCGTTTTGCGGAAGATAAAAAACGTAAGGGGCTGACTTTGTACCCACTTCCGTTTGTACCTCTACGCTTTGACCAATCCACTGCCACGATTCGTGACAGCTGTCCAATCACAGCAGCTTTCACATGATCTAGTAGGGTTGTTTGAGGAATGTAAACTATTCATGATTCAACATGGAGACAGCAGTTGATAAACTAGAGGCAATGGTAAGCAGTTAAATGAATAAAGTACTGTATTTTCTGAAACACAGTTAGCATATAGGCATTGCAGACCACGATTCTAAGCAATCTTCATCCAACCAATAATGTTACCGTTACTATAACAAATTATCCGTCACCAGTGCCGAGAAAAGAGCGGTGCTGCTAGATTCTCTAGTTGAGCGAAGTCGAAGATTCGAATGTTTTTTTTTCTGCCTTCCTCAATTAGCTTGCGTTAGCTACCTAGCACTGATATAGTTCTAAGTAGTGCAAAAACACAAATTTCATATCCACGGCAAACGCTAACAACGAGTGTATATATTTTTAATTGCTTTAATCTAAGCACATCTGGCTTATTGATTATGCATGACCAATATATTTATTACTATTATTATTATTATTATTATTCGTCAACCATTTGCTGCTTATGAGCTAGCTAACGCGTTAGCCGCTAACTTGCTAGCATGCAACACGTTTCGCAACAGGAAAGCTAGGACATCGAGTTCTGTGCTTCACGATTGAGGCTAGCGGCTGTATGCGTGTATTCATTGGTAAACACTTGCCAGTTAACTGATAACGGTAGGTATAATACGGTTTCAGAACGTGTTTTTAAGCCAGCATATAAAACTATATCAGTGGGGCTTCTTGGGGACTGACGTTTGATACATAAATAATTAACTATGTTTAGTGCACACTGTTATTGACTGATACCAATTAGTTTGTTGCCTATAAATATTAGCTATTATAGCTATAAAACCTAAAGTTTTTCAAGTGCTATTGAACCAAAGGCTCCTGTCTATTTTTTATTGGCGTGTTGATCTGACTTGCTTTTCATTAGGACATTACATATAAAAGGTGTATGGGGAAGTTATGTATCCCTGAGGAGCGCCATCGAAGGAGTATCCAGAAGGTTTTTTGTCTGTCCAGTGCCCCTTTTATATTGTACTACTGGTGGCCTTGCTATTAAAAAAAGCAGTGCAATGTTAAAAGGGCATTGGCCAGGGATAGTTCACAAGGGCAAGGAAAAAGGATTTGAACTGAAGATGCTGTTAGCAGGTGCTCTGACTTCATTGCACTACTGTACTGGACAGCTAGCAGTGCAATAGTATTGTCAAAGCATCTGAAAGCAGCAAAGATCACATTTCGATTTAATGAAGCAGCAAATCGTATACTGCATAATGAAGGCTACACAAAATGGCAGGATTTTTGTTTCAATGCAAAATGAGATAATCCTAATTTGCCACAGAAGCAAAAGTACAAAAACATGGTAAAGTCCAAGTGGTAATCATTCTTACATTTAAGAAAATAATGACACCACACATGAAAACTAGTATTAATATTTGAATTAATATCTTAAATAACACAACACCCTACTAACATAATCTTCCACCTTTGGTGTGGAATTGTTTAATGGTGACTTGGATCAATAGGGATACTACCTGTGAAGAAATATAAGCATGATATATTGCAGGTCAATAGTGATATGACCCTTTATTGTGTTGCCCAAATACAATTATCATTGAATGTGAATGTATTATATTTAAGTCTGACTGGAAATTTGGTTCAGTGCAGTTATGTCTTTAAAAAAGACCAGCAAGGCACTGCTGGAAAAGAGTCCAAGTCTCAGTCGGTTACCCCTGTATCAATAAATACTAATATTATTTGAATCGATCCTGAGTCCTGGAACCCTATCAGTATTGTCTCTGCTGTCCACTTTCTTCAGAGTAGTGCAATATTGCTTATAGGGTTTCAGTGTTGGGTTGAAACAACAAGACACAACACTCCCACGTGAAATAACGCACATATAAATAGGATGTGGCTCAGCTATTTGTTGTCAATGTTATTCAAAGCACATGGTTCTTCTATGAAGTTAATATGGTCTAAAGTGAAATATGAAAATGTGTTTTTGTGTGTGTGCATGACGAGCAGTCCAAGCGTCTTACGCTTTGCATTCTGTTGAGTAAAATGTCCTCTTTCCAGTTCCAGAAGGCTGAGGCCGATATGGAATATATTGACAAGCGGTTGAGGCTGGACTTCCTCACCAACGCTCCAGAAAATGGTGCAGCTGAGGTGAGCCCATTGCAATTTTCTATCAAAAGTGCATCTACAAAAGGCAAACTGCTGTCTTCTTCTGAAACCCTCTTGAATGGGATAAGTGGCTCCCAGAGGCTGATTATATGCTGTATTTGGTAACTTTCACTGTTCAGTATGTGTGTATGTATTGATGTTTTTTTGTTTTCCATTTCCACAGGAAAACCCAGTCAGACTGCTGGAGAACCTGTCCGCCATCAAGGCGAGGCACGCGGCTCTCTGTGCACAGGTGGAGGAAATAGCAGTGGAGCAGAAGGAGTCAATGGACGCCATCAAGGCCCACCTGAAAACCACCGTGCAGCTGGTGGGACAGTTACAACAGACTGCTGATCTGGAGGTACTGGCCGCTTTCCTGCCCTCTTAATAGAATGCTATCTATTCACCACTCAGTGATTTATAAAACACTACACTACTTTACTGTTAACTACTGCATGTAGCAGTAACATTTACCATTACAGTTTATTAACATGTAACGTTTGATGAAATGTCATCATTCCAAGGCATTGCCAATATATTGGGCTGTGGGCTAGATTTGAAGCATTCCTACTTGATAAAGTAGTAAATCCCAACCCTACTGTCTACGGTGGGAGTAAATTTCTTTTTAAATGTTTACAGGTTTCACCATTAAAAGAATCAGAGAAGGAGGCAGCTGAGTTCTTGGGTTTAGAGGTTAATCAAAACACACCAGAGGTATGGCTATCAATGCACAAAGTTGGGATTTTACTCCGGTTCATACAGTCATAAGTGTAAAAAATGTAAATGTTTGACGTAATTTTTTTCCCGGCATTCCCAGTCATCCGTATCAATAGAACCCTCAACTCGAGAGCAGCCTCAGTGTGAGTAAAATCTACTTCAACATTCCAAATGTATTCCAGCCTAACTATGTTTTAGCCAGGTGGGATACAACAGCCAATAGTTAAACAAACCTATGCCACATTGTTATGTAATATAAAAAACATTTAAGAACATTACATTAATTTAGCAGACGCTTTTATCCAAAGCAACTTACAAAAAGTAGTGCTTACAAAAAGATAAGGTAAAAACTACAAGTCAGGTAGATAAAATAAGTGCGTCCCTGACCTAATCTCCTAGATAAGAGCTAAGCAAGTGCTATATTAAACATCAGTAGTTGCAAAGTTCCCTTAAAACGGATTTATAAATGAGGTGTTATTGTTGTGTCTGTAGCCTTGATGGAAAGTGACTTCATGGAGCTGAGTGAAGCCACACTGGAGGCTGTTCCACAGAGTGTGCGCGCCAGCGTGAAGCTGGCAGAACTCAACGCCTTCTACAAGCGATTGTACGAGCACCTTTCCGTCAAAAAGAACAGGTCTGAACAGTCACTTTCATGTGGGGATGAGGAGGGGGCATAACCTTTCACATGGGACCCATGACAACACAAGCAACCAAAACAGAATTGTGTACTGTTTTTGGAGTTTGTGGCTCAACTTTTTCCCCCCCACTTTCTGATGTTTCGTTCTGTCAAGTGATAGAATTGATCGTTTTGATGAATAAAAACAACACGTTTTCCTTTTCCTCCAGTTCCTTAAGTTTACAAAAGATGAAGCAGTTAAAAATGAAGGGGAGTGACGCCAAACTGAAGACACTGCAACACCTTTCTCTCATCGAGTTTGACAAGAAAGGGCACGTTCGCTTGCTTATTTAAGATGTAGGAGAAGGTTGTATACCCTGTATTTGTACATATAGCTTCAAGTTTAAAAACTCTACCATGTTGCTGTTCTTGATTAAACATAACCTAGGGCTCCCAAAATAATATTTAGGTAACCCAGCAGTTTTCAGTTTGAAGAGAACATCTTTTGAAGAACTGGGACACAAAGTTCCTGCGAGATTTTAGGGACTGCTGTGCTCCTGTGCCAGGACCTAATATTGTACAGAAAATGTAAAATATGATTTTTTGTTTTGTTTTAAATATAAACCTGAGTTCAGTAAGAACGCATTTGACAGACATGCCTTGTGTAATTATTTAACTAGTGCTATTACCTAATAATTGTCATGAAAGTTTAAACTTTTATCATTTGTAAACTGTCTTTCATTTAATTTTCCCTGCTGTATATTAAACAAATCCTAGTCATATTATTGTTATGAAAGTTTACAGTTGTAAGTTTTATTGAAATGTGAGTCTAAAATTCAATACATCGTTATACATATTTAAAAAATATTTTCTTTAACACCAAATATAACATTGGAAACCTTTAAAATTGTACACAGCAGTGACTAGAATCAGTAAATACTTTCTGGTCGTCTCTGTGGTATAGCGACATTAAAAGACATTGAAATACAATTTCATAAAATGCCATAAGTAACACAAGAAATCTACTTTTAACTGAATTATAGTAAACTAAGATACAGACTTTTTTTATTTTTATAAACGATCGAGGAGAGATCCAACAAAAAGAACATCAATGTATAGATAAAACACATTAATCCATGTAACTATATATTTGTATTAATTAAACATTTGATATCAAAATAACAGTCTATTCTTTGTTCACACTTTTGAAGAGCAGCTAGTGGACCATCCACTTAATTTCTAATAACTTGGTCAGGCCCACTTTGACTTCTGACTGGAGTCTGCTCAAGCACAATCACCCTGCACATGCAAAAGAGATTGTTTTGTTTCAAAGGTATGTGATAAATGTCTGTACTCGGATATGGTAAATGGACTGCATTTATATTATATGCATTAAGAATATGCATTTCAACCGGAATGGAACAAAGCTCTTTACAATGTTGCCTCTCATTCGCTCACACCCCGATGGTGGCAGAGCTGCCATGCAAAGCGCTTGTCTCAACATCGGGTGCACCTCAGGGTTCAGTGCCTTGCTCAAGGACACTTCGACACATGGACAGGAGGAGCTGGGGATCGAACCGCTAACCCTTGAGTCAGTGGACGACCCACTCTACCTCCTGAGCCACAGCCGCCCCCAAGATTGGCTCAAATAGATATATAGCATACCTGTGAGGCTGGCTCCAGTTCCCATGACTACCCATATCTGACTTCTCTGTGGACAAAAAAAAGCCACGTAACAAACACCTTTTGTTAGGAAAGTGTAAAAACAACAGAGTATAAAGTTAAGATCATCAATAAACATCCAGGAATGGATATATAAATGTTTACATCACACAAGAGCCCACCTGTTGGATCATTGGTTGGATGGGAGGGGGTGACCCAGTCACTGGGGTCTCCAGCCTTCAGCTCCTCTGCCTCAGCATAGTCCCCCCTTGGGCACCCTGCACTCTCACCCGATTCAGCCTCTCCTTGGGGTTCACACACACTCAGCCTTGGCACAGAGAAAGGGGGTGTAAACCCACAGCGAGACACCATGGCAAACATTTCAAATATTGACTCGTAGATCAATGTTGTATGCAGTTTAACAAAATTTGTTTTCATAAAAATTTTAGGGTTCACAAATCAAAATGTGAACATCATAACAGCTAATTTCACATTTTCTTAGCACTAGATAATGCACAGCGGGTACAGATGACATGATTAGATTCAGCATGAACGAGCAAAGCCGTTGGCAGTATGCGAGAAAGATACGGACAGTGGGTTAGGAAGTGCTGCCGGGCCTGGACTCCTCAGCACTCTGTGACCAGCAGCCCTCTCCACCATCATACCCTGCAGCACCTCATCCAGAGTCGAGTTGGCCCTGAGTGAACCAAGAGACAGGAAGCAATACTGTACATTTTTGTAACATTTTGTTTCCCAATTATTATTTTTTTTATTTTTATTCATGTGTTATTTAACCAGGTGATTCCCATTGTTATAGACATCTACTTGACAAGGGGAGGCCTGGCTAAGAGAGAGAACAAATATATAATACAACACACAGGATAAAATAACAAAAAGCTAAAACTTGAAAGTTAGAGTAAGTAGAATGACCTTGTAAAGGACCATTAACTCTTTTCAACACTTTTTATCTTCAGTGACGTCATTTGACAAAGTTTGCAGTTAAGGACGAGCATTGGGATATACAGAATGCTCTCGGTCAACAAGCTAATTGGCAAGATTCCGTCTCAAGAGTAATTTGTATGTTTTTCTCATTTGAAAACGCTATCATCAAAAAGTACCCATTCCAAGAGCACGCACGCACACACACACGCACGCACGCACACACACACACACACACAGCAGCCATTGTAGACGGAAAGTAGAAAGGGAACGATTAGTACTTACAGTGAATATGCACTGGGCATAATCACCTCTACTCAAAGACATAGCATATCTCAGTGCTACTCCCCTTCCTTGCATGCGTCCAGTAGTTTGTTTTAGGAGCTTACCTCTGAGTCTCCTCCAGTGAGCTTGGGATGTCAGGCGACCCTTTAGCCACACCCTCCATTACTGGAGCTACAGCCGCCATTTGATCTGAATTCATATCAGCATACAAGATAATTTTATGAAGAAATTACCAAACATCAAGAGTTTTTTTTCTTCTTTTCTTTTTTTACTTATTACAGCAATAAGAAATGACATGACAGAACATCACAGACAATTAACACAGAGAACCAGGATTTTGAAGGAGACACTCAGGTCAGCTAAAGTAATACTGTAAACTACCATCACATAGTTCCTGGTCTCTGAGTCTTCTTTCGTCTTCAGCACTTTCCACTGAGAGCTCATTGGTTATCTCTTCATCATTACATGTTACGTCCTCATCCTCATCATCATCATCATCCTCTGGCAACTCGTCCTCCTCACAACCCTCGTCTGTTTCTGACACAAGCTCTGAGAAGGATAAGGTTTTGAACTTAGTATGTAACAATATGGCAGCTAATATTACATTAACTCAAATGTTAAACGGATCATGTGGTTACTTATTTATGAAGTGTCACAATTAAGAATATATATATATGAATATATATATATATATATATACACACATATATATATATATATATATATATATATATATATACACACGGACAGGTGACAAATTAAAGGAAAAACCTGAATAAATGAGTGGAGAAACATAACGAATGCAGATCCTTCCACACAGGTGCACTGCATGGTACAATTAAGCAATTAACATCCAATCATGCTCTGTGGCATGTATAAAAATGCTGAGCAGGCCCAGTTGATTCTGATTTTGTATCAAGATGGCAAGAGGAAAA
>JAVQIZ010143876.1:5000-14433 GCA_036023535.2 Galaxias brevipinnis | reverse complement strand
GGGGGGGTGTGTGAGAGTGTGTGTGTGTGTGTGTGTGTGTGTGTGTGTGTGTGAGTTGGAGCACACAGAGGACGTCCCTGTCTGCGCCAGCAGACCCTGGGCTCTGTTGCGTGCTCTTGTAACGTACCCGTGTCGTGGCGTAATGAAAATTCATGATGAGAGCATGTTAACTGCATTAGCCAGTCTCCAGAGTTCCATGACATGAATAAAACAAACCAGAGGAAAAACAGGGAACCTCATTTTGACGCCTAATTATTTTTGGACTTGACAGCCTGGTAGAGGCCTGGCCACTGCATGCGCGCGTGTTTGTGCGTGTCGGTGTGGCCGTGCGCGCGCACGAGCGTGCGTGTGTGTGTGTGTGGGTCACTCGTGTTCCTGAGGAGACGCACAGCGGCACGCCAGGCCCTTCATTATGGGCCCTAATGAGAACATCCACCCCAACAAGCAGGCCCCGGGAACCTTCGCTGCGTTGTTTTGTTCCGCTGCCTTCCGGAACAAATCTACACGCTCATGGCTGGCGTGAAAGGCAGAGTTTACGTGCCTGGATGTATTTGTTGCAAACATTTGGTTTTGTTTCCTGGGGCTATATTTTTGCTGTGTCCTCCATTTTGATATCTATACAGTGTAGATGTATTATAGATAACGCTAGTTTTCCAGTTTTCATGTAAAGGCACATTAGATACATATTGTGTGAATTTTATAATATATATTGACCTTGTTATTGTCCCAGCATCTTTTATGTGTGGAACCTCTTTCAAGCTGTTGATCAGTCATTTGCTGCATTCAACTATTTCAGTTACAGAATTAGATAAGTTGTAAAAGGTTGCTATGAATCAACTCGGTGATAGCATTGAAACATGGCATCGTCGTAGAGGACGCTAGCAGTGCAGACAAAGCTAAGGATGGAGTGAAGGCCCCTCGGGGGTCAGGGTCGCCGTCAGGGTCCGGTCAGCCACAGAGTGTGTAACTGGCACGGAGCCTCGGCGTGCAACCCAGACGCTACACCGCCACACACACACACACACACACACACACACACGTTGGGCTCCTGACAGAAATAGATTCATTGGGTGACTGTGGTTCGTTTGATTTCACTGCAGCAATGTTGCCGGGAGAAAAACTCAAAAAGGCTAACTGTAGAAAAAGGAGATCTCTCTCTCTCTTACCCTGCGTCAGAGGCACAGTGCCACAGGCCGTTCCTGGGAATGTTTTGTGAAGTAAAGTTTCTTGCCTCTGTCACTTACTTTCCGTCGGGAGGAAAATGCGAGTCAAACTGGTTAGCCTATGTTTTCCATGATAATCAGTAGCAACTGTACAGTGTGCCATGCTGAACTGCATGATGTATGTATCTGTGTGTGTGTGTGTGTGTGTGTGTGTGTGTGTGTGTGTGTGTGTGTGCGTGCGTGCGTGTGTGTGTGTGTAATCAGCCAAAGGACACTGATTGAATTCTTCCTGCCCGTGATGGGGATGTGCTCCAGTGCAGCAGAGCACAGGATTCCTGACATGGGAATCTCCCAGGATTAGAGAGGGGCTGAGAGGGGAGCATCCGGACGGCCCTTAGCGGCTAATGACGGTCCCTGTCCTGACCGCATGAGGCCTGTGATTGCCTAAATAGACATCATTAGAAGGAAGAGGCTAAAAGGTAATCACGCCGGCCCCTCAAACCACTGGGCCGTGTAGGAAACCTTAGGCCTTAGAGGGACGGGGGGGGGGACGGGGGAGGGGGCGGCCGGAGTGGCATCCAGGGGGGTGGGGGGGTGGGGGGGCAAGGAGGGGGTAGGGGGAGGGGGATGGGGCAGCTCGTCGATTAAAGTGCAATTGTGCAATTTCATTTCTGCTCCAACACAATGAGGGATGAGATTAAGCTCAATTTGGGACCTGTTCAAGGGATCTCCTCACCTCTGTCTGGGGCACGACACACATACACACACACACACACACACACACACACACACACACCTTCACAGCCCCTGAGCCCCTCGCCGTGTCAGCACCCCCCCGGGGAAATCAGGCACGGAGAGACAGGTCAACGCTGGCCCATGTATATATTCATGGGCTTAATCTGGCATCATTTTCCTGCGTGGGCCGGAAAAAGAACTGTATTTAATTTACACAATCCCCATTTGGCCCCGCTCGCCCAAACCCGCGCACGGAGGAGCGACGCGGAGTAGAAGGGGAGCGGATCAGAGCCGGGGCTACACCCCGTATGCCGACGCTCTCTCTCTCTCTGTGTGTGTGTGTGTGTGTGTGTGTGTGTGTGTGTGTGTGTGTGTGTGTGTGTGTGTACACTAGGCAACTGTCTTATCAAAGTCTGAAGCCGTACAGTGCACCCACAACCGGGGCAGCTGTGCGAGGCCGTCTAAACGGGAGAATGGGATTTGTACGCAGCAGATGCTGTGTGTGTATTAAACAGATGAATTATTAAAGCATGCTTGACAGATGAAAAGTGGGTCCCGGGGCTATAAAGGAAAATGTTGATTCTTCTGCCATAGACTGTAGTTCACTTAACGTCTGTGCACAACTTCCACCGCTCCTTAAATGAAGAGGGTAAACATTTTATTTCGTTTTTAGGGGGGAGGGGTTGGGGGGGGGGGGGTATGCGCGGTGTTGTTGGACTCACGTACGTCCATTTTGAAATGGCCGCCTGGCACGTACCGTCGGATACTAGAGCGGCGAGTGATTCCGTTGAAATGTGATCCGGCCTGAGCATCGGCAGGTATTGTGTGTGTGTGTGTGTGTGTGTGTGTGTGTGTGTGTGATTCGGTGTGATTCTGCGTGTGCGCATGTGCCTGAGACCGTTTGCCCCTGCTGCACTGGGCAGACGCACAACCCTAACCCTGCAGACGGAGCATCGCTGCCAGGCTTTCAGCCGCGGGACAGAGGCCCTCTTCCCTCCCTCCACACAGGGGCTCCCGGCTACAGTACCAGCCCAGACTCACCTCCCCGGCGCCACGGTCCTCCCTCACTCCGCACCGCACACACCAGAGTTAGGACACGGTGACGGACAGGCTAAGGCCACACCTCTCCTCTCCTCCCGCCCCCTCATCTGGTTCAGCAGAGTGCAGTCTGTCGCGCTCCCTCGCCGCTCGCTGGTCCTCGGCTGCGGCAGCCTGTTCGACAGACAGCCAGAGAGAAAGAGAGAAAGAGAGAAAAGAGAGCAGAGAGAGTCAGGAAGCGTGCCAAGGCCCTAAACAGCGGTGGCTTGGCTTCCTGTTTTAAAAAACAAAAAAGAGGGTGATGAGTTGGAAAGGAGCCCTGTGCGTTCCCAAGAGCCACCCAGAGGACAGGGGGGGGGGGGGGGACCAGGCAGACACTTCTGTCTCTGGCACACAGAAGAAAAGAGAGTGAGCGAGACGCAGAGAGAGGGAGACGCAGAGGAGTGTAGAGAGACCCAGAGAGGAGCCACCTGCTTGGTGCCCTGGCTGTTTCCCCGGACTCTCTCTGTGTAAGGAGCGTGAGTCATTATTCCATCCAGGATCCGAGGCCAGGGACCTCTCTGACGGCGGGGGCCGGGGGAGAATGGTCAACCTCTCCCCATGTTAGACCTCCGGATAGCTCCGTCTGTAACACACACTCTCTCGCTCGGCCGACTGAAACACACACGCTCACTCTCACACACTCGCACACACAGACACACACACACACACAAATTAAAGCAGGCACAAGAGAATCCATCCCCCACCCCCACGCATCACACAGCCACGCGTTGCTAGCCCCCCCCCCGTTGCCTTTTCTGTCAACCTGCCCCCCCCCCACCCCCCACCCACCCCCATTACAGACACAAGCAGCAGCAGCACACAGCTCTACTCCCACACACACACACACACACACACACACACACACGCAGGCCCTGCTGTGCAGCGCCCCTGGGGACAGGGTCTCAGATGCAGATCATCACTATTAGTGGTGGGCAGCAAGGATTAGCGTCCTCCCGCAGTGACCTACAGGTGTAGCCCTGGGTGAGACCAGTCACTGATCTCCCAGGGCACGACCAGACCTGACCCCCAGGCACACCATACACACGTCCTGCACCACAAAGGAGACAGACAGACAGACAGGCAGGCAGGCAGGCAGGCAGGCAGGCAGGCAGGCAGGCAGGCAGCAGGCAGGCAGGCAGGCAGGCAGGCAGGCAGGCAGGCAGGCAGGCATAGAAAATATTGTTAAACAACAAGATCACACGATGTGGAGTGATAAAACTACAAACTGAAATGTATCAGTCTCTAAAGCTTCATTTACACTGTGAGGAGTGTGCTTGGTGTTAGTGTAGTCATCAGAAACATAAAAACACACACTTATAGTTTACAGCATTTCACCCGTTTCAACTGACAACACCAATCTGATCTCCTATAACGGTTCTACTTTTACCAAAGAAAAAAACTATTGAGGTCACGATCTGTCAGAAGGGTTGCTGTGGGGTCTTGGTGGGTTTTTTTTTCCTGCCACTTTAAAGATACCTACCTACCGCATTGTGTTGTGATGCCAGTCAAAGTGCTGTGGAGACCCCGTTTCATGCGCGGGGGCCCCTTTGGTAGGATCCGGCTCCGGTTTTGTTCGCCGTAATATCATCTGAACCAGCCTTGTGCTGCGCCTCCCGTCGGACTCGCCTCGCTCTGTTGACATTCTGCTGTTTGTTTTGTGCGCGGCAAAGCGGTCCATTTTCCCCCCATCAAAAGTGCTTTTGCGCGCGTGTGTCAGGATGTCTTTGGTGTTTACCTTCAACTCCTGTCAGGGAGCCGGAGCAGGCCCTGTGCTCGGGAGCAGAGGGGGGGGAAGGCTGCTTTGTGCCCTAAGCGTTTTTTCGTGAAGGCAAGCACTGGCTCAAAGGCTGTCAACGCGCGCGCAAACACAGATCAGGGCGGCACACACAAACACCCTGTGTTTTCGCCCTCAGCTGTGCTCTTAGAGAAGAAGTGAACGTTTGAAATGAATAAATGTTCCTTCAACACGCGCACACACACACACACACACAAACGCACGTAAATAAACACAACAAACACACTCCGTGCTCATTACACAGCTTTCTCTGCTGTTTTTTTTTTTGTGTCTGTCTCAAAGGCGGCAAGGCGCGAGAACGCCGCTCAGATCAAAGCCGGGTTATAGTTAGGAATGTTCAAGACAAAGGGAGTGAACCTACAGCTCCAGCCAGTACTGGCTGAGCATTCCGTGCGCACACAACACTCACACACTGTGTGCCGCGGCAGCAATTACTGCCACTGGAACCGCTTGCACGTTGCCCTGGGTCACAAGAAATGTTCCGCCGCACGAAAAGGGCAACGTAAAGTTTTCATTAGCTGTTATTTTGAGGCTCCGCGGGCTGGGAATACACCCGAAGTTTCTGTTGAAAACGATACGGGAGCAGGAAAAGGTTTGGTTTGTTTACCTGGGGGTTTCCGTCGACGAGCGCTCGTGCGTTGACAGCCTTTGAGTCGGTGCTCACCTTCCCTGAAGCTCTCAGGGCGCCGCACAAGCTTTCCCCAACTCTTTCCTAAGCTGTCCAACCAACCACAACGCCGGAACGTACGTGGAAATAGGTCCAGTTTAACATCTTCCCTGCCCCGTGCACTCCTGGGAGCGGTGTGTTCGGACAGCGCTGGCTTTCGTGGGATCCTGATCAGCCAACGACAGTCCTTTGATCCTTGTGTGTCGGGGGCTTGCGGCCCCTAAGCGGCCCTGACACCCTGCAGACAGGCGGGCCCTGTGGTGGGGCTGTTTTCCACTCAGCCTCTGGCTTCAGGCTGTATGCAGAGGAGACAAGGGGAGCGCTGCCAGACCAGTAACCGGGGTCTACAAGATGCCAATATACTGAGCCCCTGTGTTGTTTATTAATGGGTATGACTGCGGATAAAAAGTAGCATATGCCTCAACGGTCTTATAACAAGTCATCTAAAGATGTCACAAAGTCAACCAATGTGGACAGTTTCAATTCAGTTTCATAATGATTTTATTGTTAATGTTAAATGTTATTATCTGCAGACAAAAATGCTCATTCATGTTTAGTAATAATGATCTCAGTAATAATAATAATAATAATAATAATAATAATAGTAACAGTAGTAATAATAATAATAATAATAATACATTGAATAAAATGTAGAAAGGGTTAGGGGTGTGTTTGCTAGGCAGTAAATAAAGCACCAGTGTCAGTACTTTGTTCGGTCTTTCTCCCAGAGTTCTTCCTTCACCCTTCTTCAACTCAGCGTTTAGGTCTGTCCTGTCAGAAAATGGCTGACCGCAAGCTTACTTTGTCTTTGCTCTCCCCCACAAGAAAGAGTTTTTAGACTATGTTTGGGTTCCATGGCCCGCTGTGACTTTAGAGCTAACCATTCCCTGTCATAAGATTTCAATCAGAACCAACAAAGAACACTCTCTACTGTCCACGCTTGAATGGGTTTCAGTAGCAGAACTTTGGAGGAAAAAACATTTAAAAAAAAGAAATATTGGGGGAACAATGCTAACCCATTATTTGGGACCAACCATGGCAAATGCAATCTAGCATTTTCAAGATGCGATTCGGACTGTAAAAAATTGAACAGTGATTTGCTTTGACTATCAATATAAAGTACCACATGCCTCCTCTGTCATTGGAAATAGTTTCATAAATGTGTTAAAAAGTCAAGCCATGCAAACATTTGAAAGAGAATTTAATATATAATACAATAATCATATAATAATATAATATATATTACAATATAGAACCCAGTGTTTGGGACCAGCCATGGTAAATACACTACAGTTTCTAGACGTAAAAAATAGAAAACTGATTTCCCTAGGAAGTGCCATTAAAATGGCGACAATAGGATCGCTTATGGTCGCACAGGCCAGAAATCAATAACACATATAATCTGCGATAGCTCCTGAGAGTCATTAGCACTTTGTAACCCCTTGTGTCAAAGTCATAGACTGTCTCGTGTGGCTCCACCAGTCTATCACAGCCGCATTTAGGGCCTCATCAGCCCAGCCCCTCTCCTCCCCACGCGGCCCCTCTCCTCCTCCACGCCGCCCCTGCCTCCCTGTTGGCCCATCTCTGGTCAACCAGCCCAGACGCTCAGAGACCTCTCCTCACACACGGGCCTGCTCCTAGTATGCACTTTTAATTGAGTGGTAATGAAGAGGCCTGGGCTAAGATGAGCTTAGCAGCAGTGCATTCATTATTGTGAGGCCCGCTGGATTAGCTCTGGGAGCTGCGGGTCCTGCAGGCCTGGCCAGCGCTGGCTGTTCCGGGGAGAGGGAGAGGTAGACGGGGGCGCTACGGGTCTGCCTGCCCGGACCACAGGGCAACATAAGGCCCATTAGCATCAGAACTAGACCTTGTCTCTGTGTGTGTGTGTGTGTGTGTGTGTGTGTGTGTGTGTGTGTGTGTGTGTGTGTGTGTGTGCGTGCGTGTGTGAAAGAGAGAGAGAGAGAGAGCGAGAGAGAGAGAGAGAGAGACTTGGGACAACCTTTCCACCTGGACACCACCGTTCCGAGGGGAACGGTCAATATGCATCTGTCCAGTGTCCGGAAAGCAGTAATGACCAGGGGCTAAAGATAAAATCTATATCTGTAGCTCTACGTCGATCTCTCTTTCTCCGTCCCGTCTGTCTCTCTCCCTCTCTCTCCCTGTCCAACGCCATTGTTGTTATCAAATGATACAGTTGCTCAAGCGCAGCGTTTGAATCCTAAGGACCTCTGGGAGCGGATTTGTCTCTGGCAAGCCCCCTTCTAACGGGGATTAAGAGGATTAGAAACCAGAAAATGACCCCAGCTCCGAGTCCCCCGAGCCTGGCTGAGACGTTCCCAGCCTGGGCCCAGCGCAGGACGGAGGAGGCAGAGGCCCCGGGCCTGCCTCACCAGTGGGCCCCTGAAAGGTGCCCCGTTAGCATGACAAAGGAGGCGAGCCGGTCCCCTGATCCGCCGTGGAGGCCGCACAATGGAGTGGCCGCAGTCTCCCCCTGCTCGTGTTCACAGAGACAAACCGCATTACACTTGGCAGTGACATTGTTCTAAACCTCCAACACGGAGGCCCCTCTTTCTCCGCGGAGCTCAAGGTGTCATATTAATTATTGAAATCTGATGTGGATGTTGAGCCGGGGATCCCTCCAAGGCCTCAGCCACAGCCAGAAGGTCTGCGATCTGCATTCGCTCGCCTAATGAGACCTGAAGCCAGCCTTTGATCTCCGCCAAAAATCAGGGGAGAAAAGGGAAACTTCCAGAATGAATTATGTTTGCCCTAACCTATTTTCTTTCCGCACAAAAAAAAAAAAAAGATCTTTTCTTCCTTTTCCTTCCGCCCCCTCTGTTGTTGTTTTTTTTTTCTTGTTTGGCAGTTTGCGGGCCCGACGTGTGTACGGCTGAATTAAGACGCACAATGGCTGAGCTGAGGGGTCGAGGGTTCCACGGTTAACCAGCTTCATAAGGTCAACGAAGAAGGCAATTGCAGCCCCCTCTAATCCACTCAGGAGGCCTGACAGAACCGCTTACCGCGGTGCTGGGCCGGCCGGGAAAAGGTGCGCCACGAACGGGATGGAAGGGGTGAAGAAAGGGGGGAAGAAAGGGGAACGAGAGACCGAGAGAAAGGCAGACGAGGGTGGGTGCGCTTTCTCTGGGTCCTTTGTGTCCCAGTCGCCATAACCACATCTCAGGCTGTGTCACTGGAGACAAAACCAAATGTAAACAATCACAACACCATTGGGAGTTTAGACCCATAAACTCACACAGGCTCTACCTTGATGACTGTGCGTTTAGTCGCCGAGCGTGTCGAACGATATGGAAGCGTTTGAGCCTAACCCTCGGAGGTCACGCCCATAGACATGGAGGCCCGACCTCTTCAGAAGTGACCCGGCATGGACGTGAGGAAGGGTGAGAGAGGGCTGGCAGGCGCGTGCTCCTTTTCTGGAAACGTGAGCGCGAGGTGGGGAGACGGCACACGAAGGAGGCGGTGTTGGAGAGAGGGTGACGGGCTGACATGCCGCCTGCGGCCGCCGGGGGAGGAGGCAACCTGGGCTCCCTGACGGAGAGAGCCCTGGAGGACCTCCCTCCACAGCCTCACAACCTCCAACAGTCAGCCCAGGACAGAGACCAACACCGGGGGAACCACCTGGTCTGAGTGGGACTCTCTCACTGGAGCTCACAGATCAGAGCCATAGTCCAGGCCCTGCTGCCTTACACTGCTCTGATGACGGGCGGCGGTTGACGCTGAGACTGGATAAAAAGAAAGAGAGAAAGAAAGAGAAAGAGACAGAGAGAAATAAAAGTAAAGCTATTGTGTCCTTGATCGAGGAGCGGTTGAAAGCGTCTGCGTGAGGCATCTCAGCATCAAGCCTGGCTAATGAAACGTAACGTTTTCTCCCTCTGTGATCTGATTGACCCATCATGGGAGGGGATGTCTAATCAGGCCAGATAATGAAAGCGTGCGCGGCGGCCAGACGTCTCTGCTATGAACACGGGGGCCATT
>JAVQIZ010143876.1:0-2500 GCA_036023535.2 Galaxias brevipinnis | reverse complement strand
ACGCACACTTGTGTCTCATTGCACCTGTAAAAGACAAAGTGCGGAGCTTTGAGTTGCGTTTGAAACTGCCCGGAGCACCTGTGGTTTTGGGAGAGTCAATGAAGAATACAGCACAAAAAAAAAGAATTCCATTTTGGAAAAACATTAGGCTTCTCTGGCGGATACAGTGCAATGAACGGGCCCTCCTCGAAAATCCCAGGGCAAGGCACAACATTATCATTCTCAACCTTCCCACAAGGGCCTATGCACAAGTCAATATAAATAAATATTGAACACGCGTAATAATAACATTTATAATCCTCACATTCCGTTTGAATGTGGAACATTCTCTGCTTCCGATACCTGTCTCCCTCTCCCAGCCCAACCCTCAGCGTTACTTTGATCTCCCGAGTGGAGGAGATTAGGTCTATCTAAGTCGGGGTTTAGGGGTGGAGAGACACTCGTGTACCACATGACATACTCTCTAGTTTACCCACATCACAGCTTACCAAATATTGATCTTGTAATGCTTCGACACGAAGACAGGAAAGACGCAGCTGTTTGTGAACGCAACTTGGGGTTGAGCTCAGACGAAGTGTTGTTGTTGTTGTTGTTGTTGTTGTTGTTGCTGCTCTTTGCGAGGAGGAACACAAACCCCTTTTCTTCTGTGAAGGATGTGCAGCGCGATCCAAAGAGAAGAGCCCGTTTACACCTCTGCATTCCACCGCTAAAGCAGTTGCGTGCTGCTTAGGGGCAAATCAAGCGGGCGGCGTCTTTTGATTTTTTCGAAGGGGGAAAAACAAAAGTGTGCGCCGGCGAGGCTGATTCTCTCTGTGTCTACGTGGGCTCACCGTTCTCCCCCAGAAACACACCAGGTTTGACGTTTCAAAGTCACGTGCTGCCACACGAGCGTCGGCTTTTAACTGGTTCAGGTTTTAGGAACCGCTATGAATGATTTAAGCACAGCGCACGCTGAACTCACAACTCTGGGGCAACGCGCAGGCATGCATACACCCGCCATGGAAACACCGGGTTGAGAAAATGGTGTTGTCAAGCAAATGCAATATCTGGTAAATAAAGCAGACGCGGCATTCATTAAAACTTCAATAAACATCTTAGTCAACTCTAGGTACCTGACCTCAAACATGTGTTGATATTCAAATTAGGCCTAATGCATAAAAGCTGCCAGCAAAATTCAAAGCATTTTGCATATTGATTCTGTTTGTGTTGTTTGTTTGCCTTCATATGTTATTGTTCTTGTTAATTCCCAGCCAAAACAAGTCATTTTATTTATACCAGCCTGTGTCCCTTGTGACTAATTACCTCTCTGCACCAGTACTAAGTGATGCTTCACCCCTTACACAAGAAAAGGGGACATTTTGCTTTTTCACATTGTGTTAATAAAGCTAGCATGTATCAAAACCGCTCCTGTCGGAACAGTTTGGCCGACAAAACAGCGAGCGTGGGAGCCAGTAATTCGTATCACAGTGCCAAGGTTAACTCCTGCCGGCGCAGAATTAAGAGGATGGAAGAGTGGTGGGGGAAGCATTGACTTATACTGATTTATACTGGTGGGCTGGTGGGCTGACTCGTCTACTGACTGACTGACCAGCTAGCCGGCTGGCTGGCTAACTGACCAGCTGGAGAGGACACCGTTCCCCCGTGTGTGTGTCACTACACTCCCCATTGGAGAGGAGCTGCTAGACTGTGGAGAGAGGGGAGGAAGGAGCTACCCAATGTCCAACAGAGGGATTTCTCTACTCCTGATTAAGTGTGAGGACGAGAGAGATGGAGAGAGAGAGAGAGAGAGAGAGAGAGAGAGAGAGGGAGACATGCCTTATTAGTGCGGTCCCACAGGTTAAGGGAAGGGGTAGAGCGGGCTTGCTACTGGCCTCTGCGTGACCGGTGAAGTCATCAAAATGCCCCCATTTGTGACCGGACAACGTAACGATTGACGTGGAACAGCTGGAGCGAGCCTTGAACCAGAGCCCCCGCAATACCTCGTCAGCCCCCAACCACCTAGAGGAAAGGTCACGCTTTCTTGGCATGCCGTTGTCAGATTGGAGGAAAATATATATAAATGACTAACATTTATAGCGGTTTACTTTAAGGGGGAGCGTGATTGTGTGTGGGTACATCATACTTATGAATGTAATATATTTTATGATATAACCAAACAAAATACATAATTAACACAACACATGATTTGTGGGAGGACTAGCCTGCTCAACACGTTCCTGATCAGAACAACATAAATAAAGCACATAATGGACATTATCATGTAGACTGCATGGAATAGTGTGCATCTATACGTCTGTCCAAACACGAAGTAAATAGACCGAATGCAGTGTCTTCTCCCGATGAAGGGCCTACCGACGACAGCTGACACTGAGCAGTACCTCGCGAGCTGTTCTTGAAAAGACCTATTAGTCCAGTCACACAAACACACACACACACACACACACACACACTAACGCCCCGACACCAGCTAGATCAACTACCAAACTTCCCTTTGACGCTG
>JAVQIZ010143871.1:0-18769 GCA_036023535.2 Galaxias brevipinnis | reverse complement strand
GTCCGTCCAGAGAGACAGATCTATGGAGCATGGCGAATCTGCAGGCGGGACGGGGCCGATGCCACCCTGCCCCCCTGATAGCTGTCGGTCCATTTGTTGTTCGTTCTGTGTAATTAATTTGTGTAAAGCGAATTGGGTCTCGAGAAAAGCGCCAAAAACGAAATAAAATGAATTATTATTAATATAATTATTATTAAATTGTCATTTTTGAAACGCGTATCTTCTGTGTCATGGTTTCTTTGGTAAAGGCTTGAGGCAGGATTGCTTGAAAGACTATGGTTGTCTATGTGAGTGTATTCAGGCCCCTGTTTGGTTCAGGATGTAGAAATGCATTACACTGCAAACAGGTGGACACCACTTGTTCTTTCCGTAACATTCCAGACCAAACAACTTTACTTCTGCAGGCTGGAATGAACATCCAAGATGAGACCTTTTCTTTTATCTATAATTGATATGCCGCCGAGAAGTGGAACAAGTGTATTTTATTAATAGCATGTCCGAATTTAGGCTGTAGATCAGCGGAATGTGTGTGTGTGTGTGTGAGAGAGAGAGAGAGAGAAAAACAAACAGACAGGGAGAGGGAGATGCAGAGAAAAAGACACTGAATCAGAGAGAGAGAGAGAGAGAGAGAGAGAGAGAGAGAGAGAGACCCACACAGACACGGTGACAGAAGTACATAAACAGAACAACAGAGGCAGACCCACACAGACAGAACCAGAGAGACATGATCACACAGACAGAACCAGAGAGACATAACCACACAGACAGACCCACACAGACAGAACCATATAGACACAACCACACAGACAGAACCCCACAGACAGAACCAGAGAGACAGAACCACACAGACATATTCAGAGAGCCAGAACCACAGCGACAGAACCACAGACAGAACCACAGGGCGACAGACCCACAGCGACAGACCCACACAGATAGACCCACACAGACAGACCCACAGAGACAGACCCACAGAGACAGACCCAGTCATAAACATCACCCAGCTCACCGGCTATCACGGCTGGGTTGCTCTGTCCCCCCTCGGGCCTGACCCAGAGCTCCACACTGAAGCTGGCTCTGGGCAGCTCCACCTCAGCCTCTGCCTTCACCTTCAGCAGCTCCCGTCGCCCGTGGAAATACAAGGCCGACATCCATCCAGGGGGCACCTCGGGGAGCTCCGCGCCCCAGGACGAGGCCCCATGGCGTGGGTTGGGAAGGTCCCCCTCCTCCCTGTCGTCCTCCTTCTCTTCCTCCTCTTCCTTCTCCTCCTTCTCCCCTGAGTAGTCCTGGCTCTCTGTTGAGTAGTCAGGGAGCAAATGGAGCTCGGAGGGAAAGTTCTCCTCCCCGGAGTTAACCGGTCTGTCAGGGGAAATGTCCCAGCTGGTGTTGTCACCCTGGTCTCCGTGGTGACGGGATGCCCTCACGTCCCGGGGCAGACGTCTGCTGGTGAGGTCTTTCTGTTGTGGAGCGGATTTAGAGGGAATATCATATAACTCAGTATGTTTGTTGGTACTTTCTGAACCTCCCGACTGATCTAAACTACTGGGGATTGTTTTGAAACCACTGTGAGTCCTAGGATTGGCCGTGGTTGAGTCAACATGTTCAGTCTTGTCGTTTAACAGTGTGTCCTCATAGTTTCTCCAACTGACCTCTTCTTCACCTTTGTCAGTCCAATGAGTCGACCCATGCAGCTCTAAGCCGGACGCAGCCTGAGGTTTGCGGCATCCGCCAGCATGAGGCGCGTCCTCATCACCACCGAGGTGATACGGGTCCCTTCTCCGAGTGAAGGTCCTCGGGTGAGCCGCCAGAGGACGATGTTGAGTCGCTGCCGCTGCAGAGCGAGGGTGCTTCGGGTGTCTGGCGCTGGAGGTGCACTGTTCACCTGCTAAGTGAGCAAGTTCTCTGTCGGCTCTCTGAGCCATTGTGCGTTTGTGCCGCCGGATGTGATCTGTTTGCGCGCTGTTTAGTAGCCATGCGTTGATGAGGATGAGAACGACAGCGAGTAGTCTGACAATTAACAACATTTTTAGTGCTTAGCAGTTTTGTTTGGTTTTTATGGTGAGAAGAATTGTTACGATTGGTTAATTGATTATCGATCATCAACACTGCATTTTGAGAAAAGTTATTGGATGCACTAGCCTTTAGCAACAAAACAAATATCTATTAAGTAATCTGTACAACTTTGATACATGTAAATAGATCTATTTGATTTTGCAACTTGGCTGATTAGTGCCATGCAAAAACACCGAGCCTCTTTGTATTTGCGTTTACACTGCAGTATTTCGGCTAACGGTCATCAATTTAAATATCTGTTTACAATTTGGACCAACGTGACCACTCCAATTGTACAAAAAGAGCTGCAATTTAACCAGAAGACCTAATAGACTGAGCAGTGCAGTTTTACTGCTGTTACAATACCATGGACTGACCACATTCAGACGTCTCCAGGTTATTGCATATTGAGGTTGTTGGTATTTTGGTATTGCTTTAAAACAAAAAATAACAAAGATATGCTTTCTTAGCATATCATTCTAGCATTAATTGGCCTCTAAGTCAATTGTTCATGGGACAAGTGATAAAACATTTTCCACTGCCTATATCACCTCTCGAATGACCAACGATAACCTACGCCTAAAAGGCTGACTAATAATTCTAAATGTAGACTTCAACCAATAACAGTTATGAATCACTTTTGTTTGCTTACTTGAAAAAAACCTGCTTTGTTGTCTTTTTTATTTTTGTATATATGATATAATCATGTGATGCTTTCTGTGTGGTACATGCTGTCCAAATTTGGTTAGCCTATACGCCTATTATAGTGCATACATTGATTTAACTATAGTTTAGCAAGGACGCGGTCTACTGGTTCAAAAGCTTACTTGTGCTGCAAGAAATCCTCAAGGGACAGCTAACTGACCACTCAGGTGGAAGAAGCGAACAACGGCGGGAATCCGATTTTTTTTAAATACATGAAACTTGATATTTTATCCATTCATGCAATTGTGCGTCTTGGTCCAAAGTAATGCTGCAAAATTATTTGAGGATGCAAGCAAAAATAATCCAACATATATTATTGCAATGAGGTCGTGATAAGAAACTTCACAAAGAAGAAGAAAAAAAACTTTAAATCATCAAATCAGTGCGCGTCAACTCCATTTGTTTAAAAATATATATGCCTTAAGTTATTTAGGCCGTGCAATTGCTTCTCTACACGCAGCCTCTACCCTTCACCTCGCCCATCCAGGATATCAAACCAACGCGCTGAAACGTTTTATGCGTTACCCCGTGGCTGACATCACAAACCCTGCCCCTACTAGCACTACAGTAAGCACCCGAGGAACCCCCTTACTGACGCGCTAGTGTTTACTGTTCGTCCGCCTCCTGGACTGGCTACTCTGTTTGGCACGGGAACTAATGGTTGGGGCTGCTACTGGGCTTGGTCCTCCCCCCCCCCCCCCTTCTCTCTCTATTTCATTCACACACAGAGACATGCACTCTCTTCTACTCTTTCTCTCTCTCACGCTCTCTATTTCTCTTTCCCTTACACACCACACACACACACACACTGCACTTAAATGTACACAAACAGACTTCACATCTGTTTTGCACATAAAAAGATGATTATAGAAAAACTATAGTCTCGCAATGATGACCGTTCTATATGGTATATCACCAGCCATTTAAGTGACCATTTAAGTCACCTGTTGTTCTGGACCTTTAGAGGTAAAAAAAAGTTATACATTTACTAATAGTCTTTAGTATTAAGTCTTAAGTATTTCACTTATTTTTATTTTCATATTTTTTCACAAACATATTATTAATTTTCCAAAACAAAGGCAGACAAAATAAGAAATCCCATTTTGGGGAGTGTAAGGTTTAAGCTGTACAATAAAGTATCATTAAACCTTAGCCTGTACTTCTGTAGACATATCAAGCAACCTATAGACACAGGATTGATTCCAAATGGTCCACTTTCCTCCACTTACCTGAAAAATATGGCATTTTGTAATTTTATTCTCTTGGTCTACTCATAGAACGGGTGATTTTAAACTAAGTGTAAGCATATATTTGTTTCTGTGTTATTCATGTTGACTTAGTATGCTGAGTATTTAGTAAAAATAAAGTTATTCATCAAATTAAAGTAAGACATGTAAGCAAGTGCTTAGCTGTTGACTATTGTTTCTAAAAAGCAAGTCAAACCTCTCATGAGAATATGGCATTGCATTTTATATAAGGTATGGGGAAATAAGGTACATTTGGAAAAGCATACAACCTTTCATGAATAAACTTGCCCTGAGTTGTAAGATGAGTTATATACCCATGCCCTTTCCACCGCCTAATGTTCTAATTTGGTCATTAAACCCCTTGTATGTTTTAAAAGCAACACTTTGCTAAACACCTTCTACTGTAAACCGTGCTACTCTGAAGCTGCGCACGTTCTCTCTCTGGACTGTTTTTGTCAGGCTAAATCTGCAAACTGGCCCGGATTGAGGCAACTGGCAGTTATGGTAGGGGGCCCCCGAAAGGAGAGAAAAAAAAAAGATTCTTAACAGTGGGAGGCAAGAACCCCGCATCTAGCCTGAAAACCTGCCTCCTCCAGCAAACATTTAGCTTTTTTAGCAAAGTGCTTTGAGATCCAGCTGCAACTTTATAAAACGAAAACAGAGAAGGGGCTTTGGGAGGTACATAGAAAGGTAAAAAAAACAAAAAAAAAAGAGAGAGAAGGAGTTTGGTAGGTAGAGAAAGGTAAAAAAGAGGAGTTTGTTAAAAAAGGTAAAAAAAAAGAGGAGTTTGGTAGATAGAACGATGAAAGAGAAAGGGGTTTGGTAGGTAGAAAGGTAAAAAAGAGGAGTTTGTTAAAAAAGGTGAAAAAAAAGAGGGGTTTGGTAGATAGAAAGGTAAAAAAGGGGGGGGGGGGCATAAAAAGGGGGTGGCTGATTGGAGAGAAAGAAAAGCGTGAGTAAGAAAGAGGTGATTGAGGAGACAGTTATAAAGAAACGGAGAGACAGAAGAGAAGAAGAACGACCAGAAAGACGAGAGAGAGAGAAAGAGAAAGTGAATGAGGATTTCAGTAGCCCCCACACACACACACACACCCACACCCACCCCCACTGCAAGGCGACCTGTGGGAGATTATCATTCATTTGAGGCGGCTTCAGCCCAACCCCAGTAACCCCAACCCTAACCCACCAACCACCAACCCCACCGCGACCGGCCTGACCATAGAAAAAAAAAAAAAAAAAAACTCAATGGGGAAAATCCAAGCTGATGTGCTGGATAAATGAAGAGGGGGAGGAAGAAAAGAAAAGAAAGAAGAGGAAAAAAAACATCCCTTTCTTCAGCTATGGTATGGAATAGAAAAAAAAGGGGGGGGGCAGGGGTGAAAGAGTTGTTAGGGAGTAAAGTGGCACTGGTAGAAGGTAGCCATCAAGTCAAGTAAGAATGGCAAGTTTAAATAGTCTGGAATGAACTGAAGGACAAAGTGTTGCTTTTTCTGTGATAAAGTAAACAATAGTTCAACTATTTGTACCAACGGTGACATTAGTGAAAGTATTTGGGTTTCTTGGCATTATATCACAGCTTTTTGTCTTGAGAGTCGCAAATCTTTTATAACTTAATGTTGATGCACATTAATTAAACACATCAACACAAACAGCTATGCCCCAATAGCCTAATAAGAGAAAAGTACACCTTTTTTAGGAAACAAAAAAGGCAGAGAAAAAAAGCACTTTGCATGGTGGTCCTTGTCAAACCAATTAATATATTCTTTAACACATCCAGTATTTTTCCTCTAGCTCAAATACTTGTATTCCATTTGAAATGAAATACACAAGGAGAAGGGGATAGCACAGTGAACTGCAAACATTGGAAAATTACATTTGAAGGTTTTGAGTTTAAGGCTACAGCACATGGAAGCCCCGTATTTGCCCAACTGACAGTGGAAAATGGAAAACCAAGTAAACTGGATTAAATGTGAGAGTGAATACATTAATGGGGTAAACAGATTCTTGCAGCACAGCACTGGATGACAAGACAGTGGGTTGCTCATATTTGAAGGGGGCCGTTTACCAGACAAATGTCACAAGCCATATAATATAGCTAACCATACAAATAACCATAACGAAGGCTTATTATGTTCAATCAAAAACCATACCTGCTTAAACGTTATCATTCAATAATCATTTAATTTGTGTTTGAACGCTAATTAAAACATTTAAAATTCTGAAAGACTGGATAACATCTAAAAGCCTGTACAATTAAATTTAACTTAATATGACATGTATTATTTTAATGTTTTTATTTTACGTCAAATACATTTTAATAGCCTAATGCATAGATTCATATTGAAAGAGGAGACCTTATCACTTTTCTATTTAGATATACAAAATCTATTTCACCCCTATACAATAGGCGGCAGTAATTTGTCTATGAAATGAGAAATTTCGCTTCATTTTTGGTGTCACGGGCATCTGGGTAACCGAGGACACAGTAGTCAAGAGTGTCTTACTGTTGCTAGCAAGCGCTAGCCAACTCTTAAAACAACGCAGACTTATTTTTCATGAAAGGCTTTTGTGCTCTTGTCATTTTATGACCGATTATATTCAAAATCCCACTGCACCGTCCTTGGTAGAAAGCTGACAGCCACCAGCGGATTCAAAGGTCTTATGTATGTGGACGTTGCTCTTGTATTTGCCTGCTAGCGACTTAAGCTAGTTAGCCAGATAGCCAAAATAGCTTAGCCCGGATGCAGTGATCAACAGTGCAGCGGCCTTTGAGGAGTTGAGCATCGGTCTTGCATTATGTCAAGCAACCGACCACAGCAAAGTGGCGATGGGGCCAGCTCTGTGCCTAGCACAAGTAGCAATGGTAACGTTACTGGAAGCACAGCAAATGCAAATGGTGGCAGTAGTAATGCTACAAGTAACCTTAATGGGAACAATTCGGGAAATGTTGTGCCTTCTCGGGTGCTGCCAACTGTGGTCGAGGGACTACCCGTTCCTACCCTGGCAGTCCACTCGTCGAGAGGGGGCTTAGCTTCTCTGAGCAGACCAAGTCCATCTTCATCCGGTGGCAGTCGGAAACGTCCCGTTCACCAAGCACCTCTTTACAACGGCCTTTTGAATTCTTATGAGGATAAAAGCAACGATTTTGTTTGGTGAGTCTTGCTTTGATTGACGTGCAAATTAGGCTAAAATACAACTACAACTTGTTGGCCTATTGATTTGGGATGATCATTCTAGTAATGCAACGAGACAACATTTTAGTTTTGTTTTTTTACTGAAATGCAACTTGCACATTTTCTTCCAGCCCCATTTGTTTTGAGATGATTGAGGAAGCACACATGACAAAGTGTGGACACAGTTTCTGGTAAGTAGGGAAGCGTTGTAAGTCGTAGCATTGCTGTGTTTTGTTGCTACGAATACTGGAAAGGTCATGATCAGTGTAGCTCACATTTTGGTTTTCTCGACATAAGTAGAGATTACTCCTTCCGTTTAGCTTCAAGTGCATCCGGCAGAGTTTGGAGGACAGCAACAGATGTCCAAAGTGTAACTACATAATTGACAACATTGACCAGCTATATCCAAACTTCTTGGGTAAGCTATCTTACTGAAAATCTCCCCAAATATACCAGACTTTGGAGACTAATGCCGTTCAACTACTAGACATTTTTGTCCTCTAATTTGTACACTCTAGTTTGGGAGACAGTTTTAGTGTCCAAGCTAATCATGAACTATTCAACATCTCGTTTGCGTTGGTCTTGCGTGATTAAACGTTTCAATTGTTTAGTTATTAAATTATAGAAATGACCCAAACACTAGCATGGCACAGCGTTTTGATGTGATGATGTGATGAAGGAGTTTATTTTCTAAGTGACTTTTCTCTCCTCCACCCTGTGCCCATGATTCTCAGTGAATGAACTAATCCTGAAGCAGAAACAGAGATGTGAAGAGAAGAGACTTAAGTTGGACCATCCTGTAAGTCACTCACATTTTCTCTCTCTCCTTTAATTTATCTCTCTCTTTTTTTATTCCTGCACCCCCCTCCCTCTCTCTCTCTCTGCATCTCTGTTGTTGCAATCTTGCTCTACTACCTCTATCTTTCCTTCTCTGTATTCCTCATAAGGATAAACCTAACTAAGTTTTTTGATATTATTTATATTATCCCCAGATGTTTTTTTTATTTTTATTTTTTTATTTAATCATGTCTTTAACGTTCCAGCCCTCCTCTTCCCTCTGTCTTCCAGAATGGCTCCAGGTGGCAGGTGTTCCAGGACGTCATGAGCCCAGAGCAGGAGAACCTGGACCTGGCCAACGTCAACCTCATGCTGGAGATCCTTGTCCAGAAGAAGAAGCAGCTGGAGTCGGTGAGCTCCCATGCATTGCTGTCCCTGTCCTGTTGCCATAGTGATGGACATTGATGGGGAGGCTCGGGCAGTGTGTCGTTTATGGACCCTGTCTGAAGAGATGGGACCAGAGACATGTCTTTGAGCTATTTGTGTTTGATTTCGTTCTCAAAGCTTTTTGACTTTCCGTTGCCGTAGACGCAACGTTACACCAATGCCATGACATGGACGCCTGGTTTGATCCCCTCTCCGTTGCTGTTAGCAACACATCTAAAGGCGGTTTTCCTCTGTGTTGTTGTTTTTGTTCAGGAATCGCAAGCGGCACAACGGCAGATCCTAATGGAGTTCCTCAAAGAAGCCAGGAGAAACAAGCGGGAGGTCCGTTTGACACACTCACACGCTTCACGTCGCTCGTTACAAAACGTCTTACCATTTACGATTAAAACCCCACGGCTGCTAGCAGCCCTTTGCATTGTATGTGTAAGCTGCTTTGTCCTTGACAATGCTTGTCTTTCTTATTCGTTCTCCTTCACATTCAGAGATGGGTAAAGAAATAGCTCACCGTAATTCGTATGGCTTGTAATCAGAATCAAAATCAGAATCAGAATTGCTTGTAATGTGTAACGCGGTGAGGAAAGGAGGTGCTGGCAGCGCTTCTGAGTGTGCTTTTGTTCTTCAGCAATTGGAACAGTTGCAGAAGGAGCTGAACTTTCTGGAGGAGGACATCAAGCGGGTTGAGGTGAGACAGTGGCTGCGTCTCAGTACCCATACCGCCATACTACATAGGAAGCCAGAAAAAGTACTTAGTTTGCCCCAAATATGCCATGTCAATTGCAGTATGCCAAAAATATATGCGGCGATACATATTTTGCAAGTGCAGCTGAAGTGCCTACTACAAGAAAAAAGTAGCAGCGAGTGTTAAGTATTTTAATTTGTCTTAAGCCTTCTGTCATTTTGGAACGTTGTTTTATGACGGGCAGATCTGTATGTGATGTATGGCTGGAGTTGCTGTGTGGTCTGGAAAGTATGGACCTGACTTCACTTCACTGTCCCTAGGCGTTACTCACTTCTTTTGATCAGAATAAAATCTATTTTAAAAACGATGTATTCAAACCCTTTCTTTGCCAATTATCCAGCAACTCCTTCATAGACTTTAGCTCGGGGACTGTATAGCAAGGGGGATGCTAGACAGTCTGAATCCAGCCTTCCTTGATGCTCAGGGGGGAAAGGGGGAGGTGGTTGTTCTAAACCCTTTGTCCTGTGGTCCTCTTCAGGAGATGAGCGGGTTGTACTCTCCGATGATGGAGGCGGAGTGCACAGTCCCTAATGTAGAAGCCCCCTCACCTGCCACCAGGTAAACCAGCGCCGCCAGTCAAAGTGTACATCTCAGTGCATCTCGTGTGGCTTTGTCCAGTAAACGAGGTCTAAGTCTCTGTTGTTTTTAACGGCGGTCCACCGCCCGGACTGTTCCCCTGTCAGCAGCAACAGTATTATAGATCCAACGGAGTATAGCCAGCCTCCAGGCTTCGTGGGGACGGTCCAGGGGAGTCAGGTAAACGCCTGCCTGTCAGTCAGCCTCGTCATCGCCTATACACTGGTACAGGGCTGGGGAATGCATGGATGGATCAATGTTGGGAAAATATGTGTATTTATTTTGGAGGTAGATGTAAAAAAAAAAAAAAAATCTACTGTAGATTCTTTCCTATCAATCTATCAATTCCTCCGAATGCATGCTTTGTTAACTGTCCATGACATGATAATGTGTGTCGATCGATATGGACTACGTTATCCATTTATAGGTGTATATTCATACATCTAATAGGTCTCACTGATCATATTCAGGCTCAAACAAACCAACCTAAGAAGACTTGTAGAGACCAGTAGGAATGTTTTGCAATAGTTAAACTTTGAAAGAATCCGGTCCAAAACCTCGGATGTTATCTGCGTGTGTGCGTGCGTGTGTGTGCGCATGCGTGTGCGTGCTGGGGTGCGTGTGTGTGCGTGCGTGCGTGTGTGTGTGTGCGTGTGTGCGTTTAGCTCGGCGGTGAAGGAGAAGACCACAGTCAGTATCCTTGACGACATTGGCAGCATGTTTGATGACCTGGCGGACCAACTGGACGCCATGCTGGAGTGACCGCTCGCTCTGTCTCCTTGGCAACGCCGCAACCGGACCTACGGGAGACAAGAAAGGCACAACAGACCGTCCTTTGCTTCCTTCCTTTCTCTCTCTCTCTCTCTCTCTCTATACCTCTCTCCCTCGTTCTCTCTGTATTTATCTTCATCCTGGATGACGGACATGTTTCCACCTCTTCCTTCGTACTAACGTTCGTTGACGATGACGATGATGATGATGATGATGATGATGATGATGATGATGATGCAGTATTCGGAACCCGAAGAGGGAAATGATCGACTCACAACCAGAGAAAGACAGACAGAAAGAAAGAACATGCAAAACCATAAAGGAGGGAGAGGGAGATTACAAAAAAGGAAGAACGGAAGACAGGAGGAAAGACCTGATGGAAGATGGAGAGAGAAAAGGACAAAGAGGCTCATGGGAGAAAAAGGCGGAACGAGTCTTTTTTAGAACTCTCCGACTCGTCCCAAACCATCACAGCAAATCAAAAAGATTCGACGACTAACATTGACATGAAGAAGATATAAAAAAAAATAAGAAACTAAATGCTGTAATGAATTCTAGTATGTTGTGTGTACATTGTTAGCATGAAAGAGAGTTTATATCTAAAAAAAAAATAACGTTCTCCCTTCAGAGAGTCATGCATCAGTACAGTAATATATATATATATATACAATACATATATATATAAATATAAATATAAACATATAAAAATGAATCTATAGATCTTTGGTTTGACGTCTTGATGCTCTGTGGAATGGTACCCTCGGGTGTTCTGTGTAACTGACTTGGTGGAATTTTCTGTGACCAAAATGAGACTCTGCTCTTAAAAGTGTGTGTGTGCACGCGCGTGTGTGTGCGCGCGAGCATGTGTGTGTGTTTGCGACGTCAAGGCTCGACCCTTAAGCGTTTGAAGATTCTCTAGACATTCTACATGCTGTTTGTTTTAGCCAGCGTGCAGTCGCAGCCCCGGTCCCTCCTAACAGGAACAAGCACAAAGACTCGCTTGCCCTCACCCACACACCCAAAGCTTACACCATCACACACTGAGCCCAGCACACAATAATGGGAGCTTGTCTGGAGGAAGCGAAGGGGGAGGAGGGGGGCTCTGAAAAGAGGAGGGGAGGAGAGAGGAGGGGAGAGGAGGGCGGGAGAGAGGAGGGGAGGGGAGGAGAGAGGAGGGGCGGAGAGAGGAGAGGAGGGGGGGAGAGAGGAGGGGGGGGGGGCGTGGGGCATTTGGCTCAAACCTCAGTTGGAATAACGGGTATGTTTGTTTATTTGTCTGTTTGTTTATTTGTCTGTTTGTTTGTTTGTTTGTTGAAGTGGTGAAGGTGTCAAGCACAAGCAAAAGTAAGTTCTGGGAAAGGAGAGTAGGGACTCTCCATGGTGGGGTTTCCATGACAACGCGTTTGTACGAAGTTCACATATTTTGAAGTGAACGGGCTTCAGGTGACCAGACTATTTCCACTCTCACAGTATAGTGTTTTCACAGCTTTATCCTCCCTCCTTCATTCTGCCTTTGTTTTTTTAACACTTTTTGCTCTCTTTCCCTCTCTCTTTCTCTTTCTCTTCCTCCCCCACTTTCCCACGCACCAGCCCCCGTGTTGCCATGACAATCGCAGCTCTCGTCGTCGTCACACGTCCGTTCCTATGGTTACCGTACGAGGCGTCACCATGCTGATGTTTCAGAGGGCAAAGGGATGCATGTAGACTGCAGAGTTTCTAAGAGAGCCTGGCTGATATTTAGAATTAGTTGTACAATGGTTTGGATACCCATTCAAAATGGCTACCCATTCAAAATGCTCTGTGTGATTGTTGCCCGTCACCATACAGACAAAGCAGAAATAACGCTACAGTTTCTGTCCAGTGCAGACTCTCCTCGCTAAAGATTTAACACGCTATTTGTGATATTTAAGTTATGAATATATATATATATTATATGTGATTATTTGCAT
Organism: Galaxias brevipinnis; assembly: GCA_036023535.2. Classification (NCBI taxonomy): domain Eukaryota; kingdom Metazoa; phylum Chordata; class Actinopteri; order Galaxiiformes; family Galaxiidae; genus Galaxias; species Galaxias brevipinnis. Next base: position 6,336 of record JAVQIZ010143871.1, on the reverse strand, counting down.
CAACAACAAAAAAAGTATTTAAGGAAGTGTGTTTGGGTCACTCCGCAAAAGGGCAGATCTTTGAAATCTCGACCTTCTGTCTTCTTGAATCTTTCCTGTTCTAAGATGAAATGACTAAGATATCGCTGGGTTTGAGATGTTTTTATTTTATTGTAATTGGAGAAAGCTTTTATGTGTGTGCGGTTGTGTCTGTCTCTGTGTGTCTTCGTGTGCTGCCGCTTGGGACTGGGTGTGTGGATGTGATGGTGAGAGTATTTCTGTTATCGCATCAATGTTTTATTTATTTTTTAACCTTTAATGCAATGTTCTATTTTCCTTTGAAAACATGTGCCTTGCTTTGTGGTTGTGTTTGGACTGGGCCAACTAAGGTGCAATGGATTTGGTTCTATTTGGGGGTGGGGTCAGGGGTCAGGGGGGGGGTAATGCTGACTAAGGGCAGTGTATCCACCATTGTGTCCCCGAAACACCCGAGCCCCTGTTTCTCCTCCCCTCCCTGCCCCTAGTTATCTGGAACATAGTTTCATATTCAACAACCCAGTCATTTGAAGCAATCCTCCTCCTCCTCTTCCTGTTACCACATACCCCTGGGTTGGGCTGTGTGTTTTTTATACAACGGCTACTAAACAGTGAATAAAGCAAACACTACCACGTCGAACCCCCACACACACACGACTTCTGGTCACATGACTCGAGAGTCGCTACGCTCACTTCCCGTCTCTTTTGAACACTTTTGGCTTTTTCCAAATCACCCCCTACTCCCTCTCCCTACCCACTTCCACTCTGTTTTCACGTTTGTGTGGAGGGTCCACTATATTAAGTGTCATCCCAAACCAATAAGGATGGAGTGGAAGGGCGAGTAAACATCCGCTCAAGCTAATGTATACATTTAATATGGTCATACAGACGTTAACAACTTAAAGGTTACATTGTGTTTAGGATCAATAGTAGGCAAAACCCTTAGACTGTTAATTATGATTGTAAAGTGTTGTAAATTTACAGGGATAGTTGCAAAAACAAAGCAGTTCATTAAGATAAGAATGAAAAACTAACAGATATTCCCCCAAAGAAACATTCCGCAAAAGCTTGGGAATAATTTAAATATTGTTTAAGCACTCTAACGAAAGTTGCTGCTATGGTGACGACATTAGAAGTTACGATAGTTCCTGTTTCCGCCAGATAGAGGGAACTTCGTCCCAAAGCTTGCAGCTATTCAGACCCTAAACACTGACAGAGGGTGCTTCGCATACAGACTTGCACTCCAAAACGGAGCGGGAGTGAGCGATTTGGAAAAGGCCCTTTCTTACCACGGCGAGGCGTGGCTGTGAAAGGGTTGAAAGGTCAAATGTGGGTGTTCCTCTCCGTTTAGGATGGGGGCACATCTCTTACATTCTCATGTGTAAATAGTTGGATGTTTAGTGGAATGAAACATAGTTGTTGTTTTTGGTTAGCTATGCCCAACCTATTCCTTCCCACTGGGGCCCCCATATCCATCTTTTTCGTTTGTATTGTTGTCAGCGTTTTGGGAAAACGTGCGGTCTAAGCTATAGAGGCCTATGGGATTTCGCGCGGGGTGGACAAAAGCTAAAATATTGGAAAAGACAAACGTGTCGTGGAACAAAGTACTGATTTTTTTTCCGTTTCAAATCTGTTTTAGAAAATAAAATAAAGCCAAGCTGTTCTTGTTTTATGCCTGTTACCTGACACCTGTTCGGTGTTGTCTTTGCCCTGAAGTGAAAGCGTGAGCGCGTGTGAGCGTGTCTGTATGCCGCTGCTCTATGACGTGACTGTCTGAAGCCTGCGCGTGCGTGTGTGTGTGTTTGTTGTGGCGATTGGAACAGTGGTGTGCTTGCAGTGACTGCATCTATGGCCATCTGCTCTGAATAAATAAATGTTCTATACAAACCTCGCAGTCTGTTCCGACTTCCTTTCTAAAGCACAGTACTGCTCGTACCCTACACTACATCCTCAAATATTTCTAAAAAGTCACCTAAACTGTTCTATAACACATACCACACACCAAAAATACATTTGACTGGAGCCGTGGAACTCAATGTGGCTTCAAGACTAGAAATTGTACATCATGTAACTACCTCTGCTCTGTACGCAGTACTGTATCACACCAGAAGAGGACACCAGAACCACAGAGATAGAACCTAGTTCTATCGCTGTGACCAGAACTCTACCCAAACAAAAAGAATCCCTCTGCATGAATGTATACTATTGTCTATTTGTTAAGCCTTGTAAGGTTAATTTCAATAAACTATTGAACTACTATTAATGCCAGGGCAGCCAAACCTGATCTGCAACTATAATGATCAGTAAAGTGAGGCAACAGTAAAGAATGACTAGGATGTTATCATAGATTGTTATTGTAGAGAATTGGAAGTATCCATAGATACACAGCATTCTTAGATTTTTTTTTATAATAGGTTACTATGAGTAGAATGTTTACCACGAGTTGAGAGATTTACAGCATCTTGTGTGAGAAACACATCTCAAAACAAAACAAACTGCTAGGCTGTAAAGTGTACACCAGTTTTTATTGGTCAAACCAGACTTACATGATTACACGTCTGCATGAGAATCAGACGACGATCAACACAGACATCAGTCCTCTCCTTTCAACACAGAGGAGGCGCGCGTGTGTGTGTTGTTCTCAACAGACACAGGAGCAACAAAGACCTGTGCCTTCCGAGAGTTCTCCATGGCAACAACAAAAATAAGCGTCAATAACCGGCATTCCTTTAACGGAAGATTCCTCTGAAGAATGAAGACAAGCGAGTCTACGTTTAGGCTTAGCACAGAGAGCAGGCCAGGTTTAGACCAGGGATACATTTGATGCTCTACTTAGCACTTGGTTTTAAAGTTACTTGTCAGTTTCGCAGGACAAAATCTCTGCAAAATGTTGAGACTTCAAGAGGACTGATCTGAACCGCGATTTTTTTCGTTCTCCCATAGACATTACAATGTGCTATCAGCAGAAATGTATTGATAATCCGTTCATATAAAAAAAATTGCCTTTAGTTGCTTTAAAGAGATTTCCCAATAATTAGACTGTAACATCTGGCACAAGCAATGAATGCATGCAAGTTCAGAAATGAACCCTGTCAAAGGCTAAAGGTGATACAAATTTAAAATGTTAATCTATTTCTTCACTATCCATGTTATGATTAGTACATTTAATGTATTTTGTAAAATGAAAAACGTTTGTCGTTCTCTGTAAGAATTTCAAATTAATATTCAAATCTGTATAAAGGGCAAAATATCTTAAAATATCTGTGTTGATACTTGCCAATTCATTTACACCAAACATAGAATTTGTAATCATACTCAAGTGTTTTTTGGGCGTCGCCCTAATTCTCCAACATTTCACCCACACAGCCATGATGAATTATCATAACACTTTCTATGATAAAGTCTTAACATGTAAAGCATTAATATGGAGCGAGATGGAGAGAGAGAGAAAGGCAATATGTTACACTAACTTATAGAGAGAGAAATCTTTGAAAAACTCTTCAGTCATACAAATGGCACTCCATGACACCCACACATGCACTTAACATGCGCACGTACACGTACAAGTACACGCACGCACGCACGCACACACACACACACACACACACACACATCCGTACAGTACGATGCATCCACATGTACATCCTATTTACAATAACACTGTCCTTGCCTTGTTCAACACGTAGCCCAAGCGGGAGCTAATTTCCTCTGCAAATTTGGCTGCGTCAATATTTTCAACAGTGCTAAACACCTTTTCCCATTATGGCACTATAAACCAAAATGAACATTACTGACAAAAAAAATATATAATAAAACTACAAATCAGGCATTGCTTATAACAACATGACATGGCATAAGCATAATCACTGTAGTTCTGAAAGTGGTGAGCATGTCCTAAAAGAGCAGGCAGGACACGCTGCAAAGCAGTCCCTTAAAACTCCACAACCCACGATCCTCCGCGGTGTATGCTAATGAAGGCGACGTTGGCGTCCAATCATAAAGCAGATTTATTTTGGCCTCGTCTGTAGGTTGACAAGAGCATAAGGCCTTCCTCGTCCCATAATGCACTGGTGCAGAGGACACTGAGTGTGACCCCCCAGATTGATCCCATGACCCTGATGATGACGTCAGAGGTCAAAAGTCAAGTATTTATTTAAATTGTTTCAAAATCAAGGTGTGTTAAAACAGTAAAATATAACAGGTCCACGGAAACCAGATTACCACGAGGTGAGTCGCCCTGTGTCAGGCGGGCCAATCACTGACAAACGTGTGCAGTACAAGAAGAAAATAAAAAAACGTGCGACAAAGGTCAAAGTTCATATAAGAAGGTGAAAAGTTCATTCTGTCCCCTTTTGACTCCAGGAGAAAAACAAAAACAGAGTTGTGATCCATCGTGGAATCCTATTGGTCGTCCACCAGACCTTGGACCAATCACGGGTCTCCTTCTAGCAGGTCCACACCTGTGGAACACAGAGAGAGGTTAAAGGTCACGGGTGTTAATTCAAGCAGAAACCTAGCTACTGATCTTACAGACCGACTCGTACTATGACGAGGGGTGGAGAAGGCCCAAACGGGCCCCGTCCCTGAAGGGTGACTCACCTTGACGGTGCTGTCCACCGCCCCGGAGAACAAGCGCCCCCTGGAGACGGCCAGCGCCGTTACACTGCCCTGGTGACGGAGCAGGGTCTGGGTGCAGATCATGTTGTCCATGCTCCACACCTACACACACACACACACACACACACACACACACACACACACACACACCTTAGTACCGTTAACACTATTAAAAGAACCAAATGGCTTTCCATTCTAGACAGAGGCGACTGTTGTAATAAATAATGGAGTCTTACACGCAGGGAGCGGTCGTAGGAGGCGCTGAACACTTTGGTCTGGTCCGGAGTGGAGATGACAGCCAGGGCGTACACCGTCCCAACATGTCCCGTTAACGTCCGCACCTGCTCCTTAGACTCTATATCCCACACCTAGAGGAAGAGCAACACCATCATCATCATCATCATCATCATCATCATCACCCTGCTCCTTAGACTCTATATCCCACACCTAGAGGAAGAGCAACATCATCATCATCACCCTGCTCCTTAGACTCTGTGTCCCACACCTAGAGGAAGAGCAACACCATCATCATCATCATCATCACCCTGCTCCTTAGACTCTCTGTCCCACACCTAGAGGAAGAGCAACATCATCATCATCATCATCATCATCTCCTTAGACTCTATATCCCACACCTAGAGGAAGAGCAACATCATCATCATCATCATCATCATCATCAACATCATCATCACCCTGCTCCTTAGACTCTGTGTCCCACACCTAGAGGAAGAGCAACATTATCATCATCATCATCTCCTTAGACTCTCTGTCCCACACCTAGAGGAAGAGCAGCAGCATCATCATCATCCTGCTCCTTGTCTCACATAGAGGGAAAAACGGCTTCTTCATCCTCATCCTCATCCTCATCCTCACTGATCCCTGTCTGCCTCCGGCTGTGAGGTCCTTTTTAAAAGCCTCAATGATGTTCTTTAGACATGTGCTGTAATTATTTGTAGCTTAATGTATCTATCTGTGATACCTGTGTGTGTGTGTGTGTGTCAAAGTGAAAGAGAGCGAGCTCTTACGTGGATGAGGTTCTCGTAGGTCCCACAGACGATGTGGTGGTTGGTGACGGCGATGCTGTACACACTGCCCCCGCTGGTCTGGAGGACATGTACACACTCCAGGGAGCGGATGTCCCAGATCTGACCCAGAGGGAGGAGAGAGAGGAAGGAGGGGAGGGGGGTTAGTCACTGGAACTGCTAAGATCCATACACACACACACACACACACACACACACACACACACACACACACACACTTATCAGCAGTGGAAAAAGTGAGCCACAGCACAGCTGCAGGTTGTCAGTTCCCATTCCCATGGCAACCACAGAGTGTTCACAGGCTGAGTTGGTGGGGGCCAATGGGAGAGCGGCACTCAAACAGGCCACGGCACGAGGACGAGAGAGGAAGAGGGTCTCAGAGGCCTTCATTAGTGACGGGAGCTCCACTGACACACACACACACACACCTACCTTAATGGTCTGGTAGGATCCACTGTAGAGGTGGTTCTGGGAAGCCACCAGTGCACGGACCCAGTGGTTCAAACCAGTCAGCTCCTTCTTCAGCTTCAACTCAGTGCCCACGATGTCCCAAACCTACACACACACACACACACACACACACACACACACACACACACACACACACACACACACACACACACACACACACACACACACACACACACACACACACACACAC
>JAVQIZ010143869.1:0-31021 GCA_036023535.2 Galaxias brevipinnis | reverse complement strand
GAGGAGACAGACAGACAGGCAGGCAGGCAGGCAGGCAGGCAGGCAGGCAGGCAGGCAGGCAGGCAGACAGACAGGCAGGCAGACAGGCAGGCAGGCAGGCAGGCAGGCAGGCAGACAGGCAGGCAGACAGACAGACAGACAGACAGACAGACAGACAGACAGGAAAAGTGTTCTCACTCTGTGCGTAGAGTTCTCCCTCTCCCTCTAGCACTCGCGCTAGTCTCGCCAGCACAAAGGTTGTTGCTCTCCCTGTTTGGGCACGGCGAGCGCGCCAGATGATTGGGCCTGATAAGATAAGGAATGCTGCCGGGAGAGGAAAGGCCTCTGTGAGGGGGGGGGGGGGGCTCTGCGCTGTGGAGCTGTATAGAACAATGTTTCCCCTCCTCTCCCCCATCCCACCCTCCGGCTCAGAGGGTAGAATATAGGACCAGGGCTGGGGGGCGGCGGGGGATTTAAAGCATGCCCGCTCTAGCCCCCTGTCGCTCTCTTTCTCTCTCGCTCCCTCTCTTTGTGTCTCTCCCTCACAGACAGAACAGGGTTATGCACTGACCTCTCTGAGGGTTGATTCAGACGGTGTGTCTGTGTGTTCATCCCATCCATCTCCCAGCTCCCATGTCCCCGTGCTGTGAGCTCAGAGCTGCAGACAGCAGCAGGCGTTGTGTTGAGCTCTATAGTGGAACTACCTCACCTAACCCGGGCCTCAGACTCTAGCAGCACGACCCAAGGGCCAGCACTCCATCATGTCCTGCGTGGCTGCGTGTCTGTGTGTGTGTGTGTGTGTGTGTGTGTCTGTGTCTGTGTGTGTGTCTGTGTCTGTGTGCGTGTCTGCGTGCGTGCGTGTGTGTGTGTGTGTGTTTGCGCTCCTTATACCTGTCAGCCTCTGCCGCCCCTAACCCAGTTCTCTCACTGTTCCTGCCTGACCCTGTCATCTTTGACGTCTTTGCCAAAACAGGCTTGGAAATGGGGGCAGGTATGCAGCCCATGGAGTATGTATACAATGTGTGTGTGTGTGTGTGTGTGTGTGTGTGTGTGTGTGTGTGTGTGTGTGTGCCTGTCTATGTGTGTGTGTAGGGGCCGGGTGGCTTGGGGCACTATGGTCTTTGGACAGGAGGCTGGCGCAGGGGCGTTCCTCTTAAGCAAACACAGAAAATGTACAGTACCTTTGAGTTTTTGGGGCGCTCTGAGTGTGTGTGAAGGGCGGTACGGTGTCAGAGCCTACTGCCAACGGGATGGTGAAGTTTCTCCCTCATCATCCCGGTGTGGAGGTCAGAGTGTCAAAGCAGATCCAGCCCACTCCCTCAGAGCAAGGTCATTACTTCAATTACATAACAATCAAGATAAGGACACATTACATCTCTCTCTCTCTCTCTCTCTCTCTCTCTCTCTCTCTCTCTCTCTAACTCTCTCCCTCTCTGATGTTTCATTTTTTTCTGTACTGTGGTCGTAAAGAATGTTGTTTAAATAAAGGAAATCATGTTGGGCTTTGAAGTCTCTGTGAATATGAAACACCCGGAGGCTGACAGACTTATCACAGACCAAGAAGCACACCTACACAAACACTGACACACACCAGCCGACACACACACACACACACACACACACACACATTTTTGTACTTGCACCCAGACTCAGTTTATGGTATCGTCTGTACGACCTCTTAGAAGTGAGCAGTCACCTGAAGCTCTCCCTCGCTCCCTCCCTCTCTCCCTCTCCCCTTCCCCTCCGTTCCTCTCACTCTCTCTGTCTCCAGCTTTCTGCTGACTCCAGGAATTATGATCTGTTTCCCGTCCGCAGGAATAATAGAATGCAGGGAGCAGAGGGGGAGGGTTCAGGGGGGCTTGTGAAACTAGTCCAACTGCGCCACATGAGAAAAGTGCTGTGCACATTAATGTGTGTGTGTGTGTGTGTGTGTGTTTGTCTGTGTGTGTGTGTGTGTGTGTGTGTGTGTGTGCACGCCCAGTGCTTGCTTCTCCCCATACAGTCAAGTTACTGTCACGACTGCTCTAACGTAGATACCCCCCCACCCCCTCGCTGCTCAATTCATCTTGCCCGCTCTCTCCCAGGGCCGGTTATCTTGACACTAAGTACTTGACTCAGACTCCGGTGGGGCAGCGCAGTGGCAGTGATGCCGTGGCCCCTCCCAGCTCCCCTCCAGTGTGTTTAGAGTGTGTGTGGAGTGTGTCCTCAGCGGCGTAAATATTTATCACACAGCTCCCCCAGGAATTTTAATGAGCACTGATGGAGAACAATCATCGCAGGATGCCAAGGGTGTGTGTGTGTGTGTGTGTGTGTGTGTGTGTGTGTGTGTGAGAGAGTGGGAGAGGGAGAGAGAGAGAGATGACTACGTTAGAGCAAGCTTATCAGAGTCCTCTTTTCAGACCTCATGACTGGATTCAACGGTCTGCTTCTCTGACACACCTCCACACAGCCTTCACGCGCCGAGGCTGGCAGTTATTCCTCTGTGTGTGTGTGTGTGTGTGTGTGTGTGAGAGAGTGTGTTCGGAGCGGTGCGCGTGCACCCACACACTCGGCCCATCAGTGTGACAGGGCCACCCTTTAGAGGTCAGTTCACACATTGTGCGCCGGTCGAGCCACATGGGAAGAAGGGGGAGGAAACCTGAGACATGACTCACACACACGCACACACACGCACACACACACACACACACACACGCACACACACTGGAAAACCCTCCATCTCTCACTCCTAGAACGTTGACCTTTAGCATCTACACGGGAGTGGCTAATACTGTCCCGGTATCCTGGAGAGAGACCCACCAGCAATCCTCCCTCTCTCCACCTCCTTTTCCTTCTCTCGTTCCCTCCTTCCCTCCAGCGCTCCCCTGGCTTCTCTGTCATTCCTGCAGCAGAGGGCGTGTTGATGGGAGGTGAGCAGGGCAGAGGGGTTGGAAGTGGGACTGGCTTATAAGATGGCTGCCTGGCTGAGTGTGGAGGGTCTTGGAGCAGTCAGGTAAGCCCCCCCAGGCAGGCCCTCACAGGGAGAGAGAGAGAGGCAGGCAGGGCCATGACAGGCTGCTGATGGGAGTCCCCGTGAGCATCTCACTGTCAGTCTCATCTGCTGGGGTCCACAGGGTCAACTTCATCTGTCATACCGTGCGAGTGGTCAAAAGGCCGTGGCAAATCATGGAACCCCCTCTGCTCTGTGTGAGTGCGTTTTCGCACATGCGTGCGCTCCCGTGTATGTGTGTGCGCGCTTGCGTGCATGCTGTGTGTGTGTGTGTGTGTGTGTGTGCGCCCATGTATGTCGATATCTGAGAGACCTTAACCTCCCCGTGGTCAGCCATCTGGGCCTACCAGAGACAGTCCAGCCTCACAGAGCTCTCTGATTTTCTGCCTCTCTCTCTCTCTGTCCGTGCGTGCGTTTGATGTCTCTCTCCGCGCGGCCTCGCATCCACTGCTGTGCAAATACCAGAGACGCTGCGAGTGGCCCTCCCGAAAACCACATCACAGTGCTCGCTGCCGCTCCTCGGAGACCGGAGAGGAAATAAAGATGCCTGAACGTTGCCTCTGTGAGAACGTCTGATGTCTGTCCCACCGTCGGGGCTGTATCCGAGAGCAGGCCGTTCTCAGAGAACAGAGGGGGAGGGGGTCGTAGAGGAAGCCCCCCCGTTTAGCCGGGTCGTTTTTGAAACCCAGATATGGCTCTTCACGATGTTTCTGCACACCCATAAACAACACGTTCGTGTGGAGGTTGGGGGCCTGTTTACGTCCGTGTGTAATGGAGAGAGACGGTCGCCAAAGGACCACCTTGATTTATTGACAGGCCGATACCTGAATTCCTTAGCGGTACATGCCTGCCTCAACTGCCGGCGTGCTTTCTGGAGCGTGTTCCCACCCTGAATACCGTTGACCTGTTTTTATGGCGGAGGGTGAGGAAGATGTGAGGGGCGGGCCGTTGAGCTGACTCAGCCATGACAGACCTAATATCATCTGTGGTCCTGGCCAAATGAGCATGTTGGCCCTTTCTTAAAAGGAAGAGTCTTCCACAGCTTGAATAGACACGGAGGAGTCGTCCATTACTCTCGCTGGCTCAAGATTCACCTTTCGAGCCATCCAGTAGGAAAAATGCGTTTGCTGATGCTGGCGTCCCTTTCAAGGGAAAGGCTGGTCTTATATAGTCTTATAGTCAGCTTGGGTTGAGATATGATTTCCTTTTGTGTCATCGTTCACTGTTGATTTCATTCAGTAGATCCCATGATAAACCCACGTCCCGCCCCTCTCTGACTTGTTGGCCTTGGGGGGATGGATATAGAATGTTAATATCGCATATTGTCCAGACAGTTTTTTTTTTCTTCGTTTCAGGTTGTGCCATGCTTTCAGAAACAGGAGAGTTTAGTCATGGCTAATTTTCAACTTTCTTGTACCCGTTATTGTTTTTATCACGGCCACATATTTTCAGACATGGGTATAGCACTAGTTTAAACAGGATGTACCACAAACGGGAGGGTTTGATTCCAAATCGGATCCATATGAAGATTATATTCTGGCCCATCTGTTAACAGTTCATGTTGAATTATTCGCTACATGCTCTGTTTGGGGTGAGCCGTCTTGGCCGCAGAGTGCTCCGGTTAGCAGTTTTTAAGGAAGCCTTCATCCTGCTACAGGAGTGCCTCTGCGGTCGGTGGGAGACTCTGTCCTTCACCTGGGCAGCTCCCCGTCCAGAAGGGGTTAATGGCCTGGCGACACGTTCTGGGACTGCTGTCATGGCACTGCAGCTACGGTGGACCTTGATTTAGAGGAAATTGATTTTTAATTGAATGAATCAAGTGCTTTTGTTTGGTTCCATTAGAACATTATTATAGTACAGTATTTCTCACATGTTGGTATTTTGAGTTTATTTCTAGAATTAAATTGTTTATATTTATTTAAGCGTTGCCAGTCATTTTGGAGCCCGCTGTAGTTGACTTTAAGACTAAGGGTTATACTACAAAGTCAGAAACACTGACCAGGACGATGGAGGTAGCTTTGGTGCTCCAATCTGTGGATGTCTCTGTAGAGGGAACTCTTTTTTTATTTTTTTTTGTCAGCAGAAAGCGTTCTGGTCTCCGGACGGTTTCCTTCTGCTGGTTCTGATTAGTAATTTGTTGACCATCATTGCTTCTGTTGAGTTTATTGATTTGATGCATCCTTTTGTAATTTGCAATGTACTGTGTTTGTGTACATGTTTGCTTGTAAGCAGATTCAACTTTATGTAGTTTTGTATTGTTGTGTATGGTTTAATATATAGATAGAATAGTATTAAAAAAGGAGATCTTATTGTTAAGTACAGACACACCCATTGTCATCTCTATTAAAACCCATACTTTAACGTAATTTGGAAATCCATTATGAAATGTGTTTGATTTGTTTGCTCGCCATGAAAGCAGACAACGTATGTCACATGAGCCAAATGAGGTTTCGTGTCTGTGGTGTTGGGAGTTGATAGGCAGCCCTGAGATGTGGGTCCCTTCTGTCTGTCAGTCTGAACTGTGCATGGCCTCTGTGGCACCAGGCTACGGCTAGACCACTGGGAGCATTCCACGGTAACTAGATCACCTGGAAAAGACACTTTGAAGAGCTTCAGTGTCAAATATAAAAGCCAGTCGTTTCGCCCAAGCTTATGAATCCTCCGTCATTTTTGTTAAGTTTGTTGCCCGATAACATTTGAAACTGTTGTCCCTGCATCACCACTGATTGTTTAAATGCTTGTTTGTCTATTTATTTATTTATTTGTAAATAGCAAAGAAAGATATATTTAACTTTTTGTTAAAAGCTATTTCTGTTTGTAAACCTGTGTTTCACCATTTGAATTGAGATGTTTTGTTCCATGAACATATGTAAAACAGTGGCAATAAATACATGTCTGCATGCAGTGCATGACTGCATATAGTGTCAGAGTAGAAAGAACAGAATAGGCGGAAAGAGAGGAGCCATGATGACATTAGGATTTTTCCAAGCTGGTGGTCTCCGGCAGGTCTCGGTGGATTGTGATCCCGGTGAAAATCGCAGCGGGGAAATGGGGGGCGGACTGGGGGTGGGGGCTTGGGACATACACCACCAGAGTCCCACAATTCATCTTGCTCTGGCACCAGCGGGGGCTGTCTGGAGGGGATGGAGGGAGGCTGCGATTGATGGCCAGTGAGACTCTGTGACCTCCCTTTCCCTGAGAGAGTGGAGACTGTGTGTGTGTGTGTGTGTGTGTGTGTGTGTGTGTGTGTGTGTGTGTTGAAAGAAAGAGTGATCAGCCTTTCTCCCATACATCCTGGTGAAAAACGAATGTCAAAATGTACGTATGTGTGGAAAATGTACGTAAAGTATCATGGTTGGTTGCCATGACTGGAGGAATATACATCTTAATGTACTGATCTCTGGCCATAAAACCATCCTGTTATGAACTTTGTCATCGAATGGCCATCGCACACGACTGATGCCTTGTTTTTCTACTCTGATTTTCTTTCTCCCCCTTACAGGACTATCTACAAGGCGACAGCTCCAAGGCACAGAAGTTGTTGGGTTGGAAACCAAAGGTTTCTTTCGAAGTGAGTTGGGCATATGCTATTATATATCTATAGGAATGTATACACCCACATATTGGGCTGTGTGTGTGTTTGTTTTAACAGGAGACTTGCAGGATACAGGTCTTCTTTGAAGTCTTTCATTCACTCTGGGTTTAGTTTTTATAAAGGAAAATTAAGCACCTTTAAGCAGTTTAAATGCTTAAACCTAAGTTATCATGTGTTCAATATTATATAACTAACTAATATAATATAATTTAAATCCGGGCTGTGGAATTATTCCATGTCCAATCACCATTTGTCTTGGCTTTATGTTGCCAAAGTGTTTTGCTTATATATCAAATCGTCCTTAACTCTGTTGCCCTGATGTATTCTTAACCTTAACTTGTTTCCTTACAGGAGCTAGTGAAAGAGATGGTTGATGCCGATGTGGAGCTGATGAAGAATAATCCAAATGCATAAGGCCTTATCCATCCATCCTTATATTAAAGAATCTTTGAAGCACTCCATTGCACAGACAGAGTTTCTGTGGCAGTCCAATAACCTACTTGTTTTTCTTTTTGCAATTGCTGCCACCCTCCCTCAGATTTCATATGTGCGTAGGGGGAAATTATGATATGCCTTTATGTAGTGTTTATATATTAAATGTATTGTTTTGCAGAGTGATGGGACCTATTTTATCATAAACTGTAGGCCTTCGTGCCATATTTCTTTGCATGTTATCTTGGATTTTAAGGGTGTATATATTGTGGAATCAATGGATCTCATTATATACAAGACTGGTCAAGGTTTGTTGGTTTTTGAAGAATTAAATTTGTTTCTTTTTAAATTATTGTTATTTTAAAAATCAATATTTTTCATTAGGTTTAATCATGCTTTCGTGAATTTCATTTCATAAATTTCAAATAAAGAATTGACCTTACATTTTTTGGTACAATAATAAGGATTGTTGTTTGTGTGATAATGTGACCTGCCGCTTTTTCACTCATTGTCTGTATAATAATAGGCATAGGCTTCCCCAAATACTAAACGTTGCACGTTTTATATTTCAGTGCATGTATAGATGTTTGTCACAGCACGATGAGAGATTCGCTCTACCGGCTATACAGGTTGCCCAGAGGTCGCTTGAGCCACTGTCATTTCCCTCGTCGCGCCTGGTCCGTTTTCCATGATTTGTAGACACACAGCAGTTTTTTTTTTATTTGACAGGAATTTACGTTTCTGTGAGCCCTGAATACCACTCTGAAAACGTGTCTCTGTCCAGACGATTAATGCGTCTTCTAAATGCAAGCGCGTTGTGGCTTGAAGTGAATACGTCTCCTGACCACCTTCTGGACTATCTTATAATTGCAGGTGCATGCAGACATTGCCAAGCGAAATCTATGGACAATCAGGGAATCTGTTCCGTCCCCGAAAATCCTCCGGTTATTTAAAGTAATACAAGCTTTCATTCACTTGATAAAATGTCAGACATTGGGGGGAAAAATAGTTTTTATATTTTTTAAAAGGTGTACTGAGGTTTGGTATACTTCTTTTTTAAGACAACACCTAGAACATTAAACTTGCAGTTTGACCGTTGAAGACAGCTCTGCGTCTGTGTGGACTTGTAATTGGAAACAGATGTTGCTTTGAGGTTGGCCCTGGAACCCGGCTGTGCGCAAAAACACACCAGTTTCCACTGTGCGGGGTCCTCCATGCTCTTCACAGGTGCAATGGGCGCACAACGTAGCCCTGCTTTCTGTTAGTTTTCACAACTTAGACTGAGAGACATTTATACCGACTTACTGGGCAGGGTTGGCTACTTCCTTAGACCTTTACGTCGAAATATATTCTGTCAAATGTATAAGGCATTTCTATATACTCCAATACAATCTACAAATACGCAAATACGTTCAATATCCCTTTTTACCCGCCTACAGTCTTAATCCTGTTTATTTTTCTTTGCAGCATAGCCCAAAAAAATTGTTGTAGTAGATGCTGTTGTACTAAATGCAAAAATACATTAATGACATGTCTTTCAATAAGAAATCTCTATGCGAATTATGTTGAATAACTGCAGAATAATTCGTTCTTCATTTGGAATAGGCTATTTGTTGTAGAAGTAGTAGGCCTATATGAGGGGAATATAAGAGGTTAAGACGGAAATTGCGCCCATATTAGCCTACTCTTCTGAAACTTGTTAGGCCTACTGCCTAGCATTTCCTACATTCTGCATTGCAAAAAGTAAAATAAACAATTGAGCAGACTTGTCTGGACCCTAGCTATTTTCTTTTTTTTTTTACTTTGAATGTAGCCTATGAAAAGCTTGAATAAGCATAAGTGAATTGCGTTACGCAATTAGTCAAATGATCAGTGCCACGCTTATACACGGGATTAAATTAAGTAAAGACAACTGCGTGAACATATTGTGTTGTTTGCAAATACTTTAAACCATAAAGTTGCATGTTGTCAACGAGCCTAAACCTGAACTATTATTTCTTGTAAATGCTGCGCGTTTGCAAGAGGTCATGGATCTTTCCCGAGTTGATTTTGAATGTGTATGGCATATGCCTTAAGTATTGAAATGTGTAATATTAGGCTACCTAAAATACAATTTGCATGTTTCCGTTGCCATCAACATTTTTATTCAAAATGTTGCCGATGTAAAAAAAAAGTTTAATTGTTTTCAAGAAAATAATAAGTAACATATAGCCTTATGAGTTGTCCCTTTACCGTATCTTAACGTTTTTGCTGTTCGTTTTTGTTTATTGAGTTGCGTGGCCCCTTAGGCCTATCTAGTGGAAACCTCATCATACCTTAGGATTTTACAATTGAAAAGTGCCTGCTTTTCAAAAATCAAGTTTACGTTAAACTACACTGTACTTTAAATTAATTCAAATGAATAGAATTCAGAATTTTGACCATGGAACGGAACTGGCTGTGAAATGAAGAACTACAGTATAGGCCTACCTAAATAAACAATCGTATCAAAAAGTAATGTAGATGTGGTTTGCAGACTACACTGTCATTGTGTCCTAAGCTGATGTTGACGTTGAGTTTCGTAAAATATAAAATTCAAACTTAAACTAGATACCTGTTTAAATATTATACATCAATACACTAATTAAAAATAAAATAAATATTGCTATGAAAAGTCTGCAATGATAAGATTAAAACTCAGAACAGTCAACAGTCCATTCGGTTACAATTTAAGTTCAGAAAAAGCAAGACAAATAATTGCTTATTTTACACTCAGCATTGCCAAGTTCTTCATTTAATTGTACCAATCAGTTTGTGTTTTACTCCATAGGTGAATAAATGTTTTTATACATTAAAATGTTTTTGTCGTTGCTGTTAGATAGTATTGATTATAAAAGCAAAGCCTATTGAAAATAAAAATAACAATAATAAAAATAGTAATACAAAACCTACATATTATTTCGAGTTTATGTATAGGTAAAACTTTTTATTTTGAATTTAGTATTTTTAAACCCAAAAATGTAACACAAAATGTAAAAACACCTATAAGCCCCCATTGTTGTTCAAATAGTATGTGTTGGTTTATCTGTCAGTGGTTGGTGTGTAGATTAGGCCAATAACCCATTCATGTAGTGTTGGAGCCTTTTAAACCGAGCAATCATGAAGCATTGTTGACATCCTTCCCATTGACCTCTGCCTCACTGCCTTTTCTGTGCCTTGAAAAATGACTCCGTGCGCTGATTGAATTTTATTCTTTCCTGACCTGGCTTGCTCAAGAGAGCTACATCAATCATGTCGCTCCAACAAAAAGGTTTTATTACTTTGAAAATAATCTTATCATTTTATAAAGGGGATTGGTTCCTTCGACTTAAGATTCGGGTATGTTAATGTATTGCCATTGGCCTTGCTAGAAAACACTTTATAGCCTGTTGGTGAAATTGAATGTTACTTACTAGTGACACTTGCAACGTTCGTGAGTAATGACTTATCACAACAATGAGAAGTGAGTAAAATCTCTAAATCGATCTGAGTTTACTAAATTAATGTAACTGCAGAACTTGCCAGGAAGCTTTCAAACAATGGAGCTCTTGTTTGTTAGGTTAAGTCCATGTTTCGCTTGAATTCAATTTTACATTAATATTCAAAACTGGCCAACATACACCTGTCTCACATTTGGTCATCCAAATAAACTGATGGCATTGAATTGAAACGCCACTCGTCTGAACCTAGAATGACACAGGCTGGTGGATCAACGCGGAGATACGAATTGCCTGAAGCGGACGTACAGTTAAAAACAAAACCATAACTGACAGTGCCTCACCAAAGGCTTAATTACATCCTTTATACAGAAATGTATCGAATTGCTTAAAGGCTGCAAATTGTGCGTTTAACACACAGCAAATAAACATGGATTGTCGATCATTTCAATAAATTATTATTGTGTTATCTTTATAATAAGAATTACTGTATGGTGACATATTGCGGCAATGCAGTTTATGTACCAAACATTTTAGAAAAATGTAAATAGCCTATAGGCCTGTACGAGTACCAGGTCTACGAGAATAATTATAATGCATATTTTTGAGAAGTTTAAAAATAAATTTAAACATTCAATCGTACTAAATCCTATGCTACATTAAGTGCATGCATTTAATCGTTTGTTTGAGTTGACCTGTGTGAGAGACCAGTCTAGCCTCAAGTAATCAAGGAAGTAATATGTTGTCACCTGACAACAGGAATATTTCAGGTATGTGTGTTATGAATATGAACATCTCAACACGTGGACACTATAAACAACGCCGTCAGCGACTGACCAGGTTGTGGCACCCAACAACAACCTGGCCTTAACACAGCCATGCAGGCAGGGCCGGGGACACAATGAAAAGCTTCCTTCTGCCTAGCAAGGTAAGGGCCCGCCATGAATGAGGGGAGACAATTCATTCGTACATGGTAAACCGTCTCATACATATCAGAGAAATTTAGGAAGTAATAACTGCATTGCTAATTATCCTTCAAACACGTTTTTTTATTATTATTAGAATGAACATATCTTTCAGCTATTACCTTACGGCTGATTTGCTTGTGACTGATATGTCCTGGTCTTAGCCTCGAAAATTATATTCTCACATATGTTATTACACTCCAATATTCACCATTGGACATCATATAGAAATCAAGCAGACAACCAGAAACTGAAATATAAAATAGTTTTCAACTTCTAAGCAATGGCTCCCTTTTACTACTATGGCGTTTTATACTAAAGGCCGAAATGCTATGCTGGCAGCAAAGATTAGGCAAGACTAAACAAAAAAAAATCACTCTTAAGTGCAAAAATTATCAATACATTTTCAAATGTATTTTTTTGCAGAGGATTTTGCATTTTGTATTTTGTTTCAATAGTACGCAATGTGCCAAACAATTTGTTAAAGAAAATATGAATCCCCAAAAATAAATCATGCTGCATAGTGCTAATAAATGAGTCTTAAATCACTTAAATGAAATAGAATGGCACTTTTATTAAACAAACAATGGCAATGCCTTCATAATATTTATAACAGTAAGTCAAAAATGAATAGAATAAGTTGGCTATATATGTTGCCCATTATTCATCAACGAACAATTGGGGGAATAAGAGGCAGCAAAAGCTTGGGAAACACTTACTGGTGTTTGGTCCTCAAAATCCAACCACTTTCTTTATTGAAAAATAAATTAGGTCTACTCTATCATTTACATTTTCATAAAATGGGAATTAAAGAGTCTTTAAACCCAGTTCTCAAAGTGAGAGAGAAAACGACTTACGTGTTATTTGGTGTTACACACGCTTCACAAATCTGTTATGTCCATTCTGGGATGAATAAAAGACCGTAGGTAATATAAAATAGGCCTACTAATGATGAACTAATATATTAAAAGTGTTAATTTAAAAGTTTTTTTTCAGAACTTGCTGCAGTCATAAACGAAAGCTCCTGAGGTTCGGTAAATGGACTGCCCAGAGGGAAATGCCATCTGACAGCTATTATTCCCGTTAACTGGAGAGCTATTCAAACCTATCCGTTGGGACTCAAACATCTCGCGCACTGAGTGGAAGTTCTGTTGCTGTGCTGGGTAACTTGTGCCTAGGTGGCCCAAATCTCCGTACCATGACGTGAGCCTTCCCTGGTGCGCGTGGTGGCTATCCTGGCCAGCGCTAAGGTTGCCATGGCCCAGTGGGGACGTGGATGTCGTCGTGATGGAGTAGTCAGGCAGGGTTTCGTCAACGGTTGTGGCGGGCACCAAGTGGCCCCCTCGATCTCCAGCGTAAAGACTCATGGCTTGCATGTTACAATGGTATGTTGCGTTAGAGTTCGTGGAGATGGCATTTTGGTTACATGGCGAAGAACCATACGCAGATGTTTGATTTGGGGAATAATTAAGGGATAGAGATGGAGTTATCCCTGTCCGGGGGGACGTGAGTTCTGTGTTGCCATGGGGTGACCCCCGGAGGGAGGTCATTATGTTATCAACGCTAAAGCCCTGCGCCGGGGCCTGTGCATGGTGGTGGTGATCGGGCCCATCCATATTGAGGGACCGTGTAGAGGGCACGCTGTGTGGACTACCGGTAGACATGCTGCTGCTGCTGCTGCTGTCGGGACTCTCGGTCTTGGGTACTGGGCTAATAGTAGGAGAAGCGGCTTGTGGTGGACTAGAGGTCCCATTTTCAGTTTTGATGTCTTGAACGCGCACAGGTTGAGAACCCTGTACTTGTTGCTCCTGCTCTCTACCCGAGGGACGCGTGGAGGGCTCTTTACCCGACTTTTCATCTTTATCTTTTTGCGTGTTGTTCTTTTTAAAACGTCTCCTGCGCCGTAGGAAGCTCCCATTCTCAAACATGTTATAGGAGTCCGGGTCCAGGGACCAGTAGCTGCCCTTGCCGGGCTTCTTGTCATCCCGGGGCACTTTGACAAAGCACTCATTTAGTGAAAGGTTGTGCCGGATGCTGTTCTGCCAACCCTGCTTGTTGTCTCGGTAAAATGGGAACCTCTCCATTATAAATTGGTAAATTCCGTTTAGGGTCACCTTTTTGTCCGGGGAGTTTTGTATTGCCATGGTAATGAGGGCGATGTAGCTGTACGGTGGTTTGACCATGTCTTTAGGCTGGTGCTGAGGGTTGTACGGTCCATAAGCTCGGGCCATGCTGGCAGGGTACTGGTCGTGGGCCCCATGAGAGTACATACTCATGGGGGCTGGCATCCCGGTATATCCCCCACCTGCCGCTGCCCGATAGTAGCTTTGGTCTGAGCTGATGTAAGGCACAACTCCCAAGGAGTTGGGACTGGAGACGGAATACCGTGCCTGCATTTTCTGTTCCTCTCAGCTTCCCGCAATGCGTAAAACCTGAAGTATCCCAAATTGTGCGTCGATATATCCGCTTTCTCTCTTTTTTATTGTCTTTCTGCGTTTGAAACTTGAGGAATATTTCTTAAGCTTTAGGTCACCACAATAACTGGAACGAACACTTAATAGAGTCTGCTCTGGTAAGCATTGGCAAACTAGTGAGGCACCAGCGTAAGTCTACAAGGAAACTTTTAGGCTACTCCTCACATTTTCCCCCTTGCTCGTGCTCCTCCTCCCATGCAATGACATCCAATCGGCGGACGAATGAGTGTGTTGGAAAGCAAGTTGCCATATAACTAAGTTGACACACACACACACACACACACACACACACACACACACACACACACACACGCACACACACACACGCACACACACACACACACGCACACGCACACGCACGCACACACGCACACAAACATACGCATGCACACAAGAACACTTTAATCAATAAAATTACGGTAAATATTTGAGCCGATGTAAGACTTGGGGGAATCTTATTTTTTTGTATAGGCTATAGGGCGGTTGGCACTGAACAGAAAACAAATAATAAGAAAGTAAATTAACAATATTACAATACTTTTACAACGAAACATTAAAGTAAAAATATTGCTGCACGAATTTAGTTTGTTGTAACTGTTGAAAACGAGACTTTCATAATAAAAATGTATACATTGCTTTGTTTAGTCATGTTTGGTCTGAACAAATAGCCTTATGCAGCAACGAGACAAAGTATTTATAATTTCCCCCGGAATTAAATATAGAAGATTTTGTTGATAACCACAACGCAAACAAAGCTGTTCATCAAGCTGTTTTGAAAAATATATATACCAACATAAAACGGAGCAAAATGTTTCAACAAATAATATGAAATGATAACTAGCCTACATGAAAGAACATGGGGATCCAATTGGCGGAATTGTCCAGCTAATTAGGAGGTTAAATTAAGATAATTTGTGCATGAAAGACTCTGAAAGGTGAGAATAGCTTGATTGGGTGTTAGAAAGATGGATGAGAGAGTGAGAGTTTGTTGACGCCAAACGGAGCTCTTTAACACTCAATTTAGAACCTGTAAGTGTAATTTGTACTGAAAACTATGTCATCAAAACTCCACAATTTTCATGTCGGGCAAATGGACAAGGCCAATACAAAATGGTCGGATTAAATATTTATTAAGTAACGAATATGTTAATTTGCAAATATTGGTAAACTCATATGTCAAATTAATATAAAATGTGCTGGAGCCGTTTTAGACAAATAGAGATATATGTAGTGTTTTTGTAAAGCATAAATAAAGAAATAAGAAAGAGAGAGCTAGAAAAGGATAATAAAATTAAATAATCACAAGGGCTACTAAATACTATGATTAAAAAAAATATAACAACACATTGTATTTGTTTGGATATTTTCATTTTATTTTAGATAAAATACTAATTATACAATAGTATTACGGTTACAATAATTATATTGTGAGAGTAGGCTTCAACCGTAGGTAATTATTGAAACGTGACAAATATGCATGTTATGCTTTAAAGAAAACACAAAGGCAACGAATGCAATGCCATTTTTTATCTGTACCATATCAATGTGTAGACCAACGGAAGGAAATACATGTATAGAATTATTAAAACATGGTTTGCTTATCAGTGTTATTTTAAGACGTTTAAAATATAATTAGCCTATGTTTATTTTGGCTCAGGAATATTGAAATAACGTAGAGAATGCAGCCACTTTAGGGCAAGCATTTAATAACCTATATCTACATAAAGAAAAAAAACGTTTACAAGATTTTAGCAAAACAATAGAAAGGTTACTATTTTCCTATATTTGACACATTTTCTGCAATGTATCTTTTTATTATTTTTAAACAAGCAGATTAAGGATAGTTAAGTTAACATTTTAGTTGTTGTGCATTACTTTTTAGACCAGCGTTAAAGGGGAAAAAGTTAAATAATAAATTACACCAATTTCATCAATATAATACTATACAATAACCAAATTAAGTAAGAACACAATGTAAGCCTACTTTAATTAGGCAATAGTGTGAACTGGAGGCACATTTAAAGAGGGTGAGTGCTTTATTTATTGACTACACAGCGACCTCTGTTGATCATAAAACATTACACATTTGTTGTAGACATGGCAAATATACAAGCAAAAAAACGTATCTACAAATTATTTTTTCCTGATGCCTTGCAAAATAATCCATAAACTAAAAATCATCAAAAATGTTTTGCAAATATTTAGTATGGGCTATACTCTATATATCTTATTTATGCCTATATTTAAGGGGCCAGATTCATTAATTGTATGCCAATCTTCTGAGTATGATTCGGTAGTTCCCTGATAATGGGTTGCCCCAAAGGTAAGCGAGGAGAACAGGCTGCAGACTTGTCACAGAAACAGAAACATTCGAGCAGGACAATAAAAAAAGGTTGGTTTCTAAAGCATATAAGGCACGAAGGCTTTACATGTCAAATGATCTGCAATATATGTAATAGTTAGAATTGGAGTATTGGAATAGTCCGAGTATGCTAGTACAATCAGAGTAGCTATGGCTAGTTATGCTACAATTAAAGCAGAAAAGTGCATGCCTTCAAAGATACGTTTCAATTCCTGCAACCCCACAGGTCCCAAAAATCTTCATTTTTGGGGTTTTCCCCCGTCGTGCAGCATTTGAATGACGCGTGAAATACTAAATAGTTTTGAATCACCATTCAGAGTTTCTCTGCTAGCCGACTTTGCTTTTTAAGGCCTATTTAAAATATTACACTCTACTGCCCTCATGTGTTCAGATTTGGTGGTGTGGCGACCATTGGGGAAACCACAATTAAGGAAACATGATTTCCAGGAGGCAGTAGTATGAAGTTAGATCAGTAAAGTGAAAAGCCGCTTTAAGCGGACCGTTTTGTACAGATCTGACCTCTTGGAATGCTGCTTAGAAAAAGCAACATCATCCGTCTTTAAAATCTCACCAACCTACCATGTAACAGCATAGTCTCTTTTAATCAGGTTAAAATCACACATTTGACATTGTTTTTAGTGGCCTTTAAACAGTGATTCAAGAGGCTCATCTGGCGTTGTGTATTTCATATTGCACCAAAATAATAACACAATAGGAAATTGGCCATTTATTTATTGAATAAGGAATGCATTATACAAATAGTAATGTTCAAATTATAGACCAATAGACCTCCCTCCCCCCTCCCACTTTTGGGGACCATTGGTCAGACCGTGAATCTGAAAGGTGTGAAAATTAAGACTGAAGACCATTCTAAGGAAATTAAAGATAAAGTAAGGTACAGTATATTAGGGAAAGGGACCGAAATATTATCCAGGTGTTTAGATATTCCAGTGTGTACTGTTGAATCAATAGTGAAGAAGTGGAAGCTGCATCACACCACCCAACATAGACAAGGCCGTGCCTCAAAACTCAGCGTCGGAGACTAGTAAGTTGCAATCGTGGTGGCAGCGTCATGCTGTGGGGATGTTTTCTATCAGCAGAAACTAGGCATCCTGTTGGAAGGAGGAATTGATGGAGCAAAATGCAGGGAGATACTACAAGAGAACCTGCTTATTCCACAAAAAATCTGAAGCTTGGGAGAAACTTCCCCACTTCCCTTTCAGCAAGAAAATGATCCCAAGCACAAGGCCATGGCAACATAGGAGTAGATTAACAACACGGCAAATGTACTTCTGTGGCCAAGTCAATGTACAGATCTTAATCCTGTCCAGAATTGGTGGCACTGTTTGAAAAGTGTTATCCAACCAACATGGAGCAAATCTGCCAAGAGAAATGGTCAAAATCACTCCTGAACAGCGTGCAATGCTTGTAGATACGTACCCCTAAAAACTTAAAGCTGTTATTGCAGTGTCATAGCCCGGCTCTTATGGCCATAACAAGTATGGAGACACGCACAAAGGCAATGTAGGTAATGTGGTTTAATAACCCAGGGTGAACTAAGCAGTAACAATATGAACCATTAGGATGACAATCAGCAGAATCAGTAACGTAGGTAAGTGCATGTGTGAAGGTTATGATGTATGGGTGTTGTAAAGTGTAAAATGTTTAACAGTCCAACATAGCAAACAAGTGGCATAAGAGGGAAAAGCAAAACAGCAGCGCTGTGTAGCTCTGGTGAGGGCTGTAGAGAGCTCCGGAAGCTCTGGAGGACTGGGTGCTAATATGGCACTGGGCACAGGTGTTTTCAATTGGGGTGATGACGAGACTCCGCCCACCAGCTACCTGCAAGAAGCACCAACCCCCACACCCCTGACACAGAACAGGAGGATCGTCACCGCACCAAAAGGTGGCTCTACCAAATACTAACTGAAGACTTATGCATGCAGAATTGATAACATGAAACACTTAGTTGATTAAAAAGGCTAAGTGTTATTGTGCTAAAACTCATTAGGTACTTACTCACTTGACATTATGTACAAAGGTTTTTTTAAATGCAGCAGTAATTAAGTATTTTTGTTTCAGAAGAAACTGTATTTTGACAGTGATATATCATTATTAAAAATGACTGCAAAAGAATATCCTTGAAACCTATGGGGATGGCTTAGCGCCATTTCTCTTGAGTTAGTAGTCATTTTGAGCTAAGCAATCCCCCATAGGAGTCCAGACAGAGGATTATCATTGTAGTAACCGGGTAATCATAACGATTAAAAACTATCTAGAGTTGGGCCAAATCCAGGAGACATGAAAATAAGGTTTTACATCCCAAAAAGTAAACTATTCCTTAAAGTAAATAACTTTTTCAGAAAACTCAATACCTTCCAATGGTGTACATTTTACTACCCATTTTACCCATTTTACAACCCTTTACTACTATGAAATTTCTATTTGGAAAAAACCTTACGAACTATACCACAAAAATTGCGTTATGTTTCTTTTATCATGCAATGGTTTTCCGTATAAGAAAAAATAGAGATTACTTGGACTGAGCCAAGATTTCTTCAATTGTAATTAAATCAACAAATTGGCTTATTTCCCCAGCGTGCTATCAATGCTGAAACTGTTTTATACATGACATATTTACATTTGTTATGTGCTTCCTTTTAAACAGCCGTATTCTGTATTGGGTACAGAAGGTCATTCATTAAGTCCTATATGTTAGGAAGATCAAATTGTGAGATAGTGCCAGAGATCAGACGCTAGAAAGGAATGAATACCTGAGAGCTTGTCCTTGTACTCAACCTGCTGCCTGACATTGTGCTGTTCGATGTAGTTCTATGATACGCTCTACAGAGACAGCCCCCTCCCATGCACTCCGTGAGACAAGAGCATGCACAGAGGCAGAGATGTAAATGTAATTACCTCGGCAGGGATATCCTCAGGGTTGCCCCTCAGTCTCTTGTCATTCAAAGTTTATGTGTCCAAAAAGGCATCCCCTCCAAACCTCCAATATCTCAACAATAAAAAGCAGTTATGAGCATATTCAAATGTATACTTCTGTCACCTGTACGTTCACAGCCTAAAAAAAACTTGAGACAGGCTGCAAAAGCTCGATCATTCCTACAGTGTGCAGACGTAAATGACCACCTTCATGTTCATGTGACAGTGTACTTTGGTCTTACCTGGCTGTTATCCCACTCCTCTTAATAACATCAGCTTTACAATTGACACGAGTTGTATGTTCCTTTGCATTAAAACAGACTCCAAAGCTGAGCTGAAATCCTGCCATGTTACGAGGAGTTTGGATGGCCTGACTGGCTGTGTGGGACAGTGCCAGGGGGGTGCATGCCTATTTGTTCTGTAGCCTTTATAATGGCACAAAGCACATAACGTGTATAAGGTGCAGAGAAGCAGCAGCCCAACTGAGTGACCCACATTCTGCATGGCTTGTTTGGTAAGACCTCACGTGTTATTGGTTCAGGGTTACACAAGCTCAAAGTGTAGTTCTATGGTGTCATCTACAGCCATGAGATTGCATGTTGAAACCCTCAAGAAAAGAACCCAACAGTGTTCCTGAAAATAATACCTCATAAATCTTCAAGGTTCATTCATGAATACCCACGCGTAATCATTTTTAAAACTCGATCTCACAACATTGGATCATTTTCTTTTCATTTAAACAAGCTCACAGCAATTGCTTCTCGAATGAATGTGAATCTTTCGTGGCCATTCCCACTTCAGTCAGTCACCAAAAATGTTTATATTAACGGCTTAATTAAACACAGCAGTATTCCAACGAATTCAGAACCCCCATAACCCCAAAACCATACACAAACCAAAAGAGCATATTGGAATGGATTCTAAAATAAATAGCTGCCAATCACCCATGTGTGAAACATTCATCCAGTAGAGTTTGTCAGCTGTTATTGGTTTGAAGAGGAATATTCTCTGGCATGCATAGAAGCTCTGGAGGCCAAACTGGCTCTCAAATGCTGGCTACAAAAAGAGGGGGCTTTCCTCCCAGATAGGCATATGACCTGTTGATTAAGCCCATGTATGTCATCTAATTTTGTTGTTGTTGTTGGTTATTAATTCTGCCTATTTTAGGCTGTATTCAGATGCTGTGATGGACAGGAGAGAGTGCCAGGAGAATTGTTGCACCAGAGCATGAGGTATGAGCCTATACTGATCCAGCTAGCATATCATGCTTAGTAATATGTGAGGAAAAGTGCAATAGCTATACAACGTCAACACCATAGAACCTCTGCTAGTCTTGAGTTGAATGCAACATTCCAGTGGAGAGGATGAGATCTTACACAGAACAAGATTGAGAATGGCTCATACAAATACTGTATTTAAAAATGTCATGTCTTGTGCCAATAGCATTTGTCAAATTCTACTGGGAATACTACATGAAGTACTTTTCTTTCTTTGCTTGAGCGCACGGCAAGGCTTTTTTCATTATATTATTTTAATGATGTCCTGTAGGGGTCACCAGAGACTAGATGAGCTGATTATATACCCGAGAACTAAAAGCAGAAGAACACAGCAATGAAGTGAGTAGAGCTGTATGATACGTTTTTTGCATTTAATTTATTGATATTTGTCTACTATGGACCTGTTAAATTACTAATTGAGATGTCATAAGTAATCCCTCTAGCTCCTGGAACATAGTCCTGGGACACAATGCATTTCAGTTTTGGGAAGAAACAGGTAGTATACTTATAATATTAGAAATATTTGAAATCCAGGGGGCATATTCTTGTTATTGCCAACAAAGGTAATAAGTTGTAAAAGATGTTGTGGTAATAGAAATATGTGTTTGACTTAAATGTATACCCACAAACTGCAGTGATGGTGATTCCTTTACCCATAAATGTGGATTCCCAGTGTTCCATATCAAAGTAGAAATTACCATATAGTTTACTTGATTTCCTTGCCTCTCGCCATGCTACAGAATAGATTGATTATTTACCAACGTATACTTCATACTGTTTCAGAAAGCAGCCACTAGATGGCACTGTTGTTCAAAGTATTTAGGACCAACTCAATGAACTGCTCTTCAATTAGAAACTCACTGCGTTTTTGGATGATTTAGTTTAATGAAAATACATTACTGCAAGGACAAAGTTGCTTTTTCTATAATTTCCTCTCACATGGGTATAACTTGTTGATCTGTTTTGTCTTTCAGGTAAGTAAGTAGGACATTCACGATTCCTTAAAAGGGTTTACAGCAAGAAAGACCTCCAATAGGACCCACCTGTTGCTAAATACTGAACAATAGTGTGTTTTCAATTAATATTCCCCACTTTTGTTTGAGCCCCGGCCCCTCACATTGGCTGCCCTTGGTCCTATTTTGAATGCAACAATACTTTTGAATGTATTATTATCCAGTGATTCAATGAGAAATAGAGTGACTAAGCTCGTTATAGTGCATTAAACAAATGTCAGAAAAAGGATACGCCAACACTGGTGATGACAACACATTTAGCTTGGGAAAATTGACCCGACAAAATGATGTATCCATCAGGCACAACGCTCTACTTTTGTATTTCGGACATTGTTGGATTTTGGACTAAAATCCAAATACTGGTAAATCAAAACACACTGCACTGAGGATGGGAGAGTCTTCTCCCTGTTTGTCCAATAGAGCCGTCTATCCCTGAGTGCCTTCTGTTTACGGCACATCTAAAAATACCATGTTGTGACATTTCCATAAATGCGACCCTCTCTGCTCACTTGTTTATAGCTTATGCCTTCTTAAAGTCTTGGCTATCCATGAAAACCCCAGTGAAAGGAGCTAGCTCTAGAGAGCTTGCAAAATATGGAAACCTTAATTACAATGGCCTGGTGTTTTTTTCAACAAAACGGTGAAGCTATTGTAAAAATGCCTTTATGCTTTGGACGAGACCCTAACTTTAGAGAGCAAATGGTTCAAAACATTCTGAACCATGTGAAGACTTGAATCCATTTATATTATATATTCCATACATCAAGTTAGTCCTCCTCATAGACGTCTTTGCATTTGAACTATACCAGGGACGGCGGCTTAAAAAGAGGCTTATCCCTTATTGATTCAGCCTTTCCTCTGTAACAAAAGCTTCAAATCAAGTTCCAATGAATTGCCTATGAAAGCTCTGTGATTGTGTTTATAAACATGTGTAATATCTGTAGTCCATAGTTCATCGTATAGCATCATTTAGAAATGTTACAGAATAGGAAAAGTAAACACATGTATGTAAATAAGGAATGTATCCATTTAATGTTCAAGCGTCTACAGTGCCGTGAAGTAAGTTAGTCATAGACCCCCTGCCTATTCATTTTATTTTTGTTCATTTTTACCCTGAACAAGAACTATCACAGTCAGAAATGAAAGAAAGAGGTCCTGAGTACTCAAATAAGATACCATTTTGATTGTTCCTTATTAAAGCCATAATGTTATTTTATGACCTAAGACTGCAACCAAATATTTTTAGTTATTGATCAATCTCAGGGGGCTCTGAAGTCCCTGTTCTTAATGCAGAAGAACTTTACCTCTGTGGCATTTGAAGTAAAATTGCTGTTGTAGAGGTAAGGCAGTTGTTTGATGTTTTTTCAGCCCCTTATATTGATGCTAAGCTTGATGTACTTTTTGGTAATATGTTTTGTTTTCAATGGCTACTTTTAATGACTGGCATCTTTTGGCAACCCATCATTTAAAAACTTTTGTTAGGTTTCAGAAGAGGAAATGTTACACAGTCACTTGCCAAACACCCCACACATCTTATAGGATTCATATCTTCATATAAAATTCTTGTTCAAATTCTTATTCAAATTACCTAATATAAAATGGCCTCAGCTCAGAGAATTAACTTGACAACATGCAAGGAAAAAAAATCCTTCAAGGTACCATTGAGGGATTGACAACAGCAACAAATAAACTGAAGATCTGAATAGGTCGCTAGGTTTCAGGAAATGTTGTTAATGCGTAAACCTTTGTGTTGTGTTTGATCAATTGATTAAAAATAAACCTACACAATATTTATTTTATTTCATGTACAAATTTCCACAAGAAATGTGGACAAGGTGAATGTATAGTCTAAAATATATCAGCTTTATTGAAACATTTTCAGACAAATGGCAAAGATTATACAATAAGTGCAAAGTTGTTGCAGTTCATGGTAATAAAAGGCGTGTGTAGACCTATGCGTGCAGTTACTTTTATATGATAGAACATAGTTTAAAATAATATATTTGTTTGCAGGAGTAATATCAGCAAACACATTATAGTAGTTTTTGAAAATTCTTTTGAAGAAGAAAAGATTTGTTCGAGAACATAGGCGAAGTGGTTTTGCCTTGGTGTTTTGATCCTTCATTTTCATTATTTCCTTCTGTGTCGTGGTCCAATGCTTTGGTTTTGCCATAATGCGAGAGTAATATAGTCTAATAAGTTTATCATCTCGATATAAATCTTCCACATATACCCATCTGTTTGTTCTCACAATAAGGTGAGAGCCATGCAGTTATTACATTACACCAACGGCGGATTATTTTTAAACATTCATACATGCGATTGTGCGCACGGGTTTGGATTTTTTTTGACAGAAGTATAGCTCAGATCACGCACGGTTTGATGTCTTGACACACGTTCTGGTGATGATGGTGGTGGTGATGATGATGATAGTAAGATCCACTTGCTGAGGGGTGGAACGACGAGATACCATTAAAGTTCAACACAAAATCCTTTCTGTCGCAAACTGAAGAAGAATGGCCCTGATAGCGAGGAATTCCCACTATGGAAAGAGAAAACAGTGTGCGTGAATACAATATACACCCCACCACCAATCTTCCTAATGTATAAAGCCATTTATAATTCACTAAGTCAATTTAAGCAAATCATTTTCTAATTACAATCATTATATTATTAAATTATAATATCCTTTTTTGCACCAAAATATATTTTTGTGATTTTTATGCTTCTAATAATAGTGTCCAAACATTTGGTAGGCCTATAGCCTGAGGCTGTTATATCGCTATAAATAGCAGATCTAATAAATTACTTCTGCTATTTAATGTGTGAATAAATCACACTTTTTTTTGTTGTTAAAATGCAAATTGAGTGCACATTTTCAGTAAAAAGCGATTGAAACATACACTGTTTTCTTCCGTTTCTCCGAGCATTTGTAGTCGATATGGTTTTGTTTTACTTTATTAATTGGCACATGGTCAACATGATTTGGGCTATTGTTTTTTGTGCTATTGAAAGTTGGCATGTTTGGCCGGTTAGCTGCATGCGAGACATATAGGCTAAGTTATTTATAAATATAAATCGGGTTAAGCTAATAATGGACAAAACTTTTTCGATTTGAATTTAGCCTGAGCTTATTATTGATAAAGTACCAATGTGCTTTATTCATCAAATGCATAACAACTACTTTTTATATGATCCCGCCTCTACCTTGCGTCAAAGACAAGAAATAGGGTATATGGCATATATGTTATTAAAGAATAGGCAATCAATATTCACTGTCAACAATTCAGTTATGTTTCCTTTTATGAGCGCAGCTATAGTTGGTCGTCATGCTTCTCCATGCAACACAAATTATGTCAAACATATGTTGCGTGCAATCTAACATGCAGAATGCCTAATTATTTCAGAATATTTGAGAAAATATCGAATGGAAAGTGATTCTAGTCCAATAAAGGAACAAAGTAAATCTTGAGCACAGATTGGTCAAGGTCATAGGGACTCCAGATGTGACGCTTGCAAGCGGATTGCACGGCATGTTTCACGCAGAAAGAACAGGATTTATCCTCTAGGGCCCTAGCTTACTGCCGTGTGCACGTTTTCATAGACAACATGGATACTGACTGACAGCAGTTATTGGGCGTGTAGAGTCCCGCAGGACGTGTACGGCTTTCGCTCTAAATAGCTATTCGACTTTGCGTGAAGTTTAACAAGGCCTTTAGTCTGCAGATATTATCTGGTTGAAATCCTCTTCAGTGTGGTCTGACTATTTGCTTATTTAACCTTTGTGACCTCTTCGGTTTCAGGACTGGGTTATTTGCCTCTCTAAAATGCCCAGACTTAACTAAAGCCGAAGTGAATTAGAACCGTCCACATTGTGACTTGCATGGGGCAACAAGTATACATGTATATATTTGAAATAATCATGCTATAACTTGTTTTATAGAAAGTAACTATTGGGCAATTTCATAGGCTTACAAGGTGCTTCATTGATATTTGTTTGCTGATTATTTATTTTAAATTGAGAATGGTTATGCCAGAAGCATAACAAAACCTTCACTTTTTAGGAGACATCGTGTATACCGTGACATTTTACTGAAAGCATACAATAGTTGTCCAAGTGTAAGCCTTTTTTCATATTTGTGGAACCATGACTATATTGCACGTAACCTTACTTTCGAAAAATGGGTGCCATAAATATAACCCAGCATGTAGGATTTTGCATTCAGAAAAGGTGAAATGTATAAGGGAAAAATCAGAGTTATATAAACTGGCATATTTTGTAAAATATAAATGGTTTCTAATATATATATATATATATATATTACAAAATATGCCAGTCGAACTTAAAATGACACGTTATAAACTTATAGGCCTAATGTGTTGATACATTGAGCAGGATATTTAAGAGTCCTTGAGCAAAATATATTTTGAAGCCTAAGGATAGGCCTCAACATAGGCCAATTAGTGATGGGCTATATGTTTATGTTAACGCATATTGTTTTGTATTTTTGTTGAAATACACACTAAATCCGCAATTAGATATAGTGAAAATACCTGCATGAATGGGATTCTTTCATTCGGGTTACTAATTAGTTATCTTAATGATTTACTTTATTATGACGTTATGTTGGCTTCACTGCGCTCTTACTAATAGTGAATCGTGGTCTCACCTGAAATATCGGTTGTGTCCCTGCCATTTTGATGAAGGTAACTCTGCTCCAGGGAGTACGGCGACATGCTGGAGTGTAAACCTGTGGACGCAGGACTACTGGATGCTAGAGACTGCTGTTTGATGTACGGGGACGCGCCAGGAGATGCCCAGTGTGCAGATGTGTTAGTGTATGGTGAATGGCCATCCAATGCGCTCGCCATTGCCGGAGAGGAAGGAACGGGGCTGCTACTACTTTCAGGGCCGTATTCTCCGTTGGGTGGTACTGGGCAGCTTGCCATGTATGTGGACCCAGGGCTTGGAGACATATGGGGTACGTGGTGGCCCCCGCTCAATCCATCGTATCCTCCGGCCATTGTGTTGGTCATCATGTCCAAATTGTAGCCATTGCCGTGACATGCAAGGGATGCAGAAGGTGCCTGGAAATCAAAGCTCTGTGGCAAGATGGAGGTACCAAATCCGATGCCGTTCATCATCCGATACATGGGCTTTAAAGCTTGACATTTTCTTCGAAAGCCCCTGGGTCTGCGGCGAAAGGAGCCCTCTTCAAACATGAATTCACTGGCTGGATCAATGGTCCAATAGTGGCCCTTCCCAGGCCTCCCCAGCCCTTTGGGTAGCTTAATAAAACACTCGTTCAGTGAGAGGTTGTGTCGAACAGAATTTTTCCAGCCCTGATAGGATCCTCTAAAAAAGGGGAAACGGGCTTGGAGGAACTGATAGATTTCACTTAGTGTCAATCTCTTAGTTGGAGAGCTCTGTATTGCCATAACGATAAGAGCAATGTAGGAGTAGGGTGGCTTTTCTGGACGCCTGAGACCGGAGCTCGCTTTCTTTCCCTTGGTGGCAGCGGAAGAGCTCTCTGCAGCGGCTTGTGGGTTAAGCATAGTGGGATGTAGGACGCCGGATGCCGGACTGGATCTCAGAGGAGGCGGTGGGTCCAGCTGCTGCTGAGAAGTCTCGGTCGTCATGTCAGACCCGCTGACGCACAACTGGCGTAGCCAAGGAATGACGTGAAGGGATAGGGGAGAGAGGGGTTTCGATCAAATTTCGCAAATTATGGCTTGCTAGCAATTGTCCTTCTCAAAGTCCCTTTTGAGTTACAACAACAGTGCTCCTGCTCCTCAGAAATCCAGAGAAAATGGAGTGATACAGTTTCCCGATACAGAGGACTCTCTCCGTTACGCAAAGAGTGCGTAGCGAGTAGACTGTGTCAGGGAATAAAGGAAAACAGGGGGGGGCTGGTTACCCAGGGGGTCGGTACGAACGTATGGTCCGGGGGTTTAGTCTCGACGCAGCGACTCTAGTGGGTGTCACAGTGCCGCTAAGTGCTGCTATGCCGCTTACCAGGTGGCCATAACCCGCCTAAATCCCTAAAGGGGAGGAAACTCTAAGACTCCTCAGTTTAAAGCGAGCAGCGGTCAAGCCAAACAAAGCTCGACCACCTATCATTTCATAAATCTTTCTTCCCTCTGTAAGACCACCCCCCTTCTCCGCCTCTGGTCTCGCCCTCCCCAAATCCCTCTGAAATCAGTGACGGCGACTGCCCCCCTTCCCTGCATGTGTCAAATCTGGACTTGTCCATCTAGGACATGCGGCGCTGAAAAAAAAGTTAGACCCTTACACCCTTTTCATTCCTTCTCTTTCCCTCCCTTATCCGTTTCTCGTGTGTCACTTTCTGACTCCACAAGTAAACGCCAATAAGCCATCTACAAATCCTCTAAGAACAGCGCCACACGACATGCGCATAAAGAGAAGAACTACATTTACCTGGTCCTGTGTGAAGCCGTGATTGTCGACATCCAAACTTTTACAGGAGTGCGTAAATATTGGCCTGGCATGTGGGAATATAGCCTACAGGGTGAATATGGGACAGCAGTTCGGCCTTTTTTTGTTCCCAGAATGCATTTACAAGACCGTGTTTTTCTCACATTGAAAGTTCTAGACGCAAGAAAACAGAATTGTACACCTTTTGAGTTCAGAAAGACCTTATTTGAATTTCTCGAAAACAGGGAGGCGGTGAGATGGAGAGTTGCTGGTCTCCTTCTGAGGTGCAAGCGTGTGTAAGCGGGGGGTTGTTCTAAGTAAATGACTTTGACATGAGTGGAAGCAGGCTTTTTCCATCAAGAGCGGCCCTGGATACCACACACAGTGCGCTAGTGTCAGCTTACTGCCTCGGGCCTGAACCGGTCCCCTGGGCCCCACGTTCATTAGAGAGAGAAAACCTAAATTAGGCGACCGGGCGTCGACAGTTTCCTCCCCTATGGAGACATCGTGCACCGATTTGTTGAACATGATGGATTGATTGCCTCTTGCATATTGCCTATTATCAACATCACAAAAAAAAAATCGGAATATATTGGTTTGGATTAGTATTTAAAAGGTTGTTTTATTGATTGTTGTCAACTTGTGTAAACTAGGCGGAAGGCTATTCAGGCGAATAAGCACATGTAAAAGGATTCTTATGTATATGATAATTTAGCATAATCTTCGTGTGTGTGTGTGTGTGTGTGTGTGCGCGCGCGCGTGTGTGTGCGCGTGTGTGTGTGTGTTTGTGTGTTTGAATGCACGTGTTCACATGTGCCACTGTCTCTTTTAAGTTTAGATATAGCCTAAAACGTTTTTGAACAATGACCATACACAACAACCTTTGCCCTTCACAACAAAGGATGTGTGGATAAAATCATTTTCCACCGTGGCACAGAGAAGTTTGGAGGACCTAATGGCCCAGAAGTTCCTGGAACATCAAAACTTATGACCCCCGTCGAGATCAGGATGCCTTGGTTGGGTAAAAGGGAACTTTGTTCAACGTGAGAGCACTTTGAACATTGTCCACTGCTTTAGTTTTGTGCACGAGGCTGTGCTCTCCCAATTTGGTCTTTTCAAATATCCTGTGATAAACGTTTTGGCTATCACCTCAGCTATTTTGAGATGTTTTTCTGAACAGTTGGGTGTGAAAGACTGTAGTTAGAGGGCCATGGACTATAATTGCCCAATGACTCATTTCGATTGTGCGATGAGCTATGCCGACAGAGCATTCAAAGTCTCATTCAAAGATATATTTGTTGAACTTGTAAGGTTTACGTCTATATTAACTTTCTGGCAATTGAGGTCTAGAAGAGTTGTATTGTCTAATATTATGTTCCCTAATCGTATGCTAATAATAAGCAATAGCGGAGATAAAAACTTAGTTAATTACAAAATACACATTTAGTTACATTTTCGTAATAAAATAACTAAATGAAGCATACAATAATAATATCTGAGATCAGATAGCAGTCATTAACTACCATAGAGTACGTTTATTTTTTTTTAAATGATTAAGCCATTATATCCCATGTTATTTCAATTGAATTCATTCATTTATAATAATAATAATAATAATAATAATAATAATAATAGTAATAATAATAATAATAATAATGATTCATAAACCGTTTTCAGGAATCAGAGGCCGAATATGTTCATAGTGTGATGTCTCAAGGCTTCTTGATCCTTATATAGGCAGCCAGGTTTCCTGTTGGCTCTGACTGGAACTTTGAGTGCGCATTCACAGGGAGGTCATGTGCGGTTCAGCACGCTGTAAAGAGGGGCTATTTGAACTTCCTAACATTATGCCTCTGGTTTATTAATAACAATTCATGTGACTGCATTCTAAAAATTGAGCCATATATATTGTTGGCTCTAATTTCTATAAGGTTATTAGCACCGAATCAGATAAACAGGCACATTTCAATCGGCTATAAAGACCATATGAAATTTGGTCGTACAATATGAGTAAAGCTTGGATATTAAATTCACACTGCACAGCAGGTGTGCTGTTCCGATTTTTCACCTGCAGGTTGCAGCATTGTTCTTGAAAACCGGATCAACCCTCTCACCTGTCACCTGTGCTGGCCTGAACGTATAATACATTTTGTTTATCGACCATCAGCAATATTATATATATTGTGGTGCTTCGCTTGTATTCAACTTACTGAATAGCTACATCAATTAGAACCATGGTCAGGCGAAAATAAAAAAGCATTGAAAAAATCTTTGAAAAAATATATTTTATTTATTATAATATTACAATAAATATTTTATTATTTATTGAAATGATCAGAAAATAAACTTCAAAGCGACACGAGTAGCTTGTCATTTCCAAGGATGCTTTGAACTTCTGTAGTCTATGTTTTCGCATGTAGGCCTACAAATAATTCTTGGGGTCGAAAGATGAATTAGGCCGATCATAACTAAAACTATCTTTTGCAATAACAATTCGGTTAAACTCAATGAACAACCCTGGGTTTCATATATAAATTCTTAATGATTTTGATTGAATCTTATATAGGCAGCTAATTTGAGCTTATGTCTAGAGTATTTTTTCATCTGTTTATCAACTTGCGCCAAGCTTCAGTGGTGCAGAGCACAGACGATCAGCTTCAGGACCGTGGACAGCAGGACAGTCAAGCGGTCACTCGAAACAATCACAAACAGCTTAGTTTAGGCATTCTTGTAAAATGTGGAGCCTACACAGTTCTTGTGAAATTAGTTTGTATTGTCCGATTTATGACATGAATAGCCAACACAATTTTTATACAATATTTAACTCAGATTTACCTTTGTTTATTATTAAATTGAATTGATCATTGGTCATTGCATTTTTCTTTCCTATAAAACGTGAACTCTAACTCTTCTAAATCTCCTAATATTTTGGTGGATGTTCCCAAACATCAATATGGAGCATTTTTCCTATTACAATATTATGAACTATGTACTGTAATAATAATAATTATAACAGCTATTATTATAATTTTTATTGTTATTCGTATAAATATAATAATTATACATATAATAATACGTTTTTTATTACCGTTATTATTATGAAGGTT
>JAVQIZ010143865.1:0-16702 GCA_036023535.2 Galaxias brevipinnis | reverse complement strand
GAGCACCATCTGACCCTGATCGGTGATGTCTTACCCTTGGATACGTAGAGTAAAACAGACACACACACACACACACACACACACACACACACACACACACACACACACACAAAGTGGACAAGCTAAATGTTTGCAGCCTGACCTAACATGTCACCAAGCTTTACGGGTAAGCATTTTCAAGCAAAACGTCTTCCTGTCCACTAGCAGCAAGCCTACTGCCCCCTTGTGACAGCAAGGAGTAGTACACATTGTTTCTTTTGCCTCTATGACACTACACAGCATGTATTCCATTCGATCCTAAGCAGATCAAAGGAATTTGTCTCCGGGCAGCAAACCAGCAGAAATTCTATTATCAGAAATCCCAAAATTGCCTCTCATGTTGTTGCATAACCCGACTCAGAAACGCAGAGAGAGAGAAAAAAAAAAAAGCACGTATTGTTCTGTGTCTGGAACAACGTGCCACATGTTCCATGTGGTCGACTTCAACCGTGAACCTAGCTAGGCTCCGGTCGGCCGGAGTATGTCAGGGGAGAACAGAGGAAGTGCCCCTGTGGTTCCCCCTGTCCCAGGGCAGCTCAGTGACAGACAGGACAGGCATAGATAGCCCCACCGGCTCGGGAACCTCAGCCGTATCGCACAGATAAAACGGCCATGGAGACAGCTGTTTAAATGTAACGACGACACAATCCTTTTCAGCAAAACCCTGTTTTGTTTTAAAGCCTTTGTGCGTGTGACCCACTTGAAAAGACCGCAGGCCTCCAATGTAGCTCACCAGGCCTCTGGGGAAAGATGCAAAATGAAAGCACAAAAGAAAAGTGTGAAGCATAGCCAAAGTGTGTCAAATTCCTTTTTAATTTATTGAAATCTGGTGCTGGCGGAGCTCAGTGGAACTACCTGAACGAAAGGGTGTCCTGACGCGGCTTCCCCCCAGGTCAGAGCAGTCCTAGTCCAGGTAGCTAATCTCCTACACTCCCCGTCTGCCTGGTAACAGAGCAGCTACATACCCCACTCTTTCTCCCTCTCTCTCTCACACACACACACACACACACACGCACACACGCACACACACACACCTGTCATACACATAGTGGTGGGGCTCCACAGCTGCCCAGTGTTATGTAAGGGCTAAGGCTGGCGCTGGTGTGTGTCCGCGTGTGTGTTTGCTAACAGACACAGCTGGGGCCCGGTTTGGTCCAGTGCCCTGAACGGTCCGCTGCTTTCCCCCCTGGTACCGTCCTACCAATGCGGGCCCCTGCTCATCCACCCAGGGGCTCACCCTGGTTCCACTAAAGAGTTAGAGGTTGGGCTCCCAGCCACAGATATAGAGCACAAAGTTAGATAGGTGATTCAACAGGGCTATTCTGGAAGGTCTTACTAGTCCTCTTTCTGGAGGAAGATGTCAAGCAGCTCTAATTTCTGACTACCGATGGAAACGGTGGATAAAAATAATTCCACATCCGTCACGCTACCGATTTAGACCTGAATGCAGGTCTATGTGAATGAATGGAATGCGAAGCCAGTCGGCTCTGAAGTAACACTGGATAGGCCTTCCTTCAGGGCAGGCCTCCTCTCCCTGCTTCCTCCTACAGCAGGACTCAGCATGCAGAGAGTGAACATCCACCAAACAAGCCCAGTAATAAACAGGCCTGGACTTTAGTGTAAATCAGGTCTGGAGTACTGTGTGTGTGTGTGTGTGTTTTAGAAGGGGGCGGGGGCCATGCAGCAGGACGGCTCTCATTGATTTCCCCTAGAAGCCGCTGATCTGGACTGTCTAACTAACAACTATAAAATATACCAAGAGGACGTGACGGGTGCCTGTACAAGCGGGGTGTGTGTCAAAACTATAAATATCCCATTAGCCTAGTGTGTGTGTGTGTGTGTGTAAGCGCACGTAGACAAACACTCTAGACAGACGGATGGGCAGGCAATACACACACACACACACACCACCCTCAGTCTAAATAAAACGTAAAGGGCAGTGCGGTTATAGTGGAGAAATATTTATCTTTTAGTTGCACTTCCCCTCTGACAGGCAGTGTGGTGAAAGCTAGAGGCTGTTCTTCACCGATACCACAGAGCTGACAAGAGAGGCCAGCTATGGAGAGAGAAAGAGAGAGAGAGAGACAGAGAGATGGAGGAAGGTGGAGAGAAAGAGACAAACTAGACAGATATATGTGTGTGTGTGTGTGTGTGTGTGTGTGTGTCTGTGGTTAGAAGAATGAAGCTCATTGCTGAGATGCTAGGAGTTGTCCCTCAAACACACACCTACAACACACACACACACACACACACACCACTTCCTGTGTTTGTGTGCTCTTTTTCTTCAAGCCAGGGAGGGAGGCACAAAGTGACTGACTTCCCGGTTTCACGTTCTGCAGTCGCTGGACGGGCCATGAGGAGACATGCTCGACACCATGAACAATAAGGAGGAAGTGAAGCACAATGCAGCACTGGGTGGGAGAGCAAGAGAAAGAGAGAGAGAGAGACAGAGATAGAGAGAGGGAAAGAGAGAAAGGGAAAGAGAGAGAGAGAGAGAGAGGGAAAGAGAGAGAGAGGGAGAGAGAGAATGAGGGAGAGAGGGAGAGAGAGAATGAGGGAGAGAGAGGGAGAGAGAGAGAGAGAGAGAGCGAGAGAGAGAGAGAATGAGGGAGAGAGAGAGGGAGAGAGAGAGTGAGAGAGAGAGAGAGAGAGAGAATGAAGCACAGAGTGCGCACACAAACAACCTACATAACCACACACAGTCAGGCGTCAGCTGTGGTTGATGGGTGAACTTCTTGCGAAGCTGTAAGCCGTGTGTTAAGACTCCAACGTGCTGATCTTCATGTATTCATCAAACAGGAAGGAGAGACAGACAGCCCAGCACTCTGTGGTCTCTCACACACCGTACGGCAATCTCCTTTAGGTCCACTTTACAAGGGTCCAGAGAGCCTACCTTAACCTGTCAGTAAGAAGCACTCGAGTCAAAGACATCATGTACCTTACCTGGAAGACGGGAAAACAACCTACAATGAAACTGACACTTTAAAAAAAAGTGTGCCGTCATCCTTACTCGTGACTGGTAAGCTACCGTTCTCGATGATGCCTGGTGGAAGGAAAGTGGACGGCCGTGTTTGGGGAAGTGGCACTTTTCTCTGCAGCTCTGAGAACCGGATGAGGCCGCGACCGTAAGGCACACCTAGCCCCCTGACCGAGTGTTTCTCTGTGAGAGGAAACGGATGTGGGGAAGAAAGCACCTCCACATGCACCCACACACGCACACACACGCACAGACGCACACACTCACACACACACACACACACACACACACACTGAGACACACACAGACGGGGCTTAGACTGCGCTGACTTGAGTCGATAGACCTAATGGAGCAGACACACACGCACGCACGCACGCACGCACGCACGCACGCACGCACGCACGCACGCACGCACGCACACACGCACACACGCACACACTCTCTCTCTGGAGCAGCTAGAGGCAGTAGCAACAAGCCGTGTCTCAGTACAGCTAAAGGTCTTTACCAATGTTGCCATGTCCAAGCACGTACACAGCGCTGACTTCTCCCCCTGCCCTCGTCTATACCATAGGGCCTTCACAAAGGTGTTTATTAAGGTACAGGAACACGCACCTCCTTCGTCGTTCAGAACCACGAGGGAATGGAAACCCTCGTGAAGACGTCTGAGCCGAGAGGAGATCGGAGAGGAGCCGTGGAGGAGCAGGGAGACAGGTGAGATGGGAGAGAGGATAGGAGGAGGAGAGGAGAAAGGATAGGAGGAGGAGAGGAGAGAAGCCACAGCCATGGACAACACTCGCTGCGAACCCCCTCCGATCCCCATCCCTCCATCCATCCATTCTCTCTGATATGATCTGCCCCGCGAGCTGGCCGGGTCTATTAGCCCCGTTTAACCCGCTCACAGCCAGCCATAACTCAGCCAGACAGTCTCCTATTACCTCTAATCTACAGCAGCCTGCTCTCCTGACAGACTCTCCCCCCTGCGTGGCCCCGCAGATACACCGTTTCCCTCCGTTAGCCTCTAGGCTAACGCTAGGCTAGCTTCTACTGTGGCCTGTTAGCATTTACATAGTAGGGGTAGGGTAGCCTAGCGGTTAGCATATCTCTACATGCTAAGCTATTCGTTTCCAACCTACAGACAGCAAACACGTAACCCGTTGAATAAGTTATTAGCCACAGTGCTAAAGTTAGCACTTGATCTCGGCTGAGTGTCGTCTACGCTAACGCGAGCCCTGCTTAAGTCAGAGCCAGCGATTAAAAGGGCATGCTTAAAACGTCCAGGGGGAGGGCAGAGAAAAAGATCAGGTTTTAAAAAGGCAAGTGGTGTGTCACCGTGCCAGACTGTGTTCGTGTGTGTCTGTGTGCATGAAAAGGGAATTAGTAAGCGAGAGATTTAATA
The DNA here is from genome assembly GCA_036023535.2 of Galaxias brevipinnis. Taxonomy (NCBI): domain Eukaryota; kingdom Metazoa; phylum Chordata; class Actinopteri; order Galaxiiformes; family Galaxiidae; genus Galaxias; species Galaxias brevipinnis. The sequence goes on along the minus strand of JAVQIZ010143865.1, from coordinate 12,290 downwards.
GGGAAAGAAAGTGAGAGCACCAGACAGCAAGCGCTTGCGTGTGTGAGAGAAAGAGAGAGAGACAGAGAGAGGGCGAGAGAGAGAGCGCACGAGAGAGAGAGAAAGAGATAGGCAGAGAGAGAGAGAGAAAGAGAGAGCGACAGAGAGAGAGAGAGGGAGAGTAAGAGAGAGACATACAGAGGGAGGGAGAGAGGTCTGTTTGAGGATAGCACAGCCGCCTGACTGTTTGTATCCCCCATTGAGCCGCTCTGTAAGCCCTCCCGTCACTCAGACTTATCAGTGTTTACACACGCACACACTTCCTCAGGGAGGGGGCACCAGAGGCCTTGCTGGGGTCCGTCGTGTGTGTGTGTGTGTGTGTGTTCGTACGCAGGCAGTGACTGTGCTCTTCTTCTTTCCCTAGAAGGGCAGAGTCAGCAGCTCCATCCAGTGACACACGCCGCCCCCCCCCCACCACCTCCTCCTTCAAAGTCCAACGACCCAGAGAGCAGTCTCCTGCTCCCTCTCAGCTCCCTTACGAGTTGCACCCTCTCTCAGCCGACCCTCCCTCCTTCCCCTCCGTCCTCATCCCTCGCTCTTTGGGCGGGGGCGCGTCACATGAGCGGGGGCGCGTCACAGGGCTGCATGGTCACGTGCCTGAGGTGGCACGGGCGTAGGGTCTCTCCGTTCGGGTCTCTCCGTCACTTCTCTCCCTCTCCCACCTCCCCTGGCAGCGCTCCGGTAAGCGGTATGGATGCCTAGGCCATCTGGGCCGATGGGAGACACACGGCAGGCTTGTAGAGGGAAACGTGTCAGACATATGGCTGCCGCTGCGGCTGGTAGCCTGTCAGTACTCTCTCTCTGTTCAGTCAGACAAGGCTGCCACTCTCTGGTACATTGGCCGGGTTTCTCTCCTATGGAGCCACGCACGCACGCACGCACGCACGCACGCACACACACACACACACACACACACACGGTGGGAACTATGGGATCTACAGGGGACAAATCCTTGCATCGTGTTTTCTCTCGTTTCTCTAAACATGAAAACCTTTCTATTTACTTTGCCGTCCTCTGCTCAGTTTTCTACCTTCTGTCCATTCCATCGTGTCAAACATTTTGTCAGAGAGTGTTGTTCACTTGCCAGTCTAAACCTGTTACCATTAAAAGCATGTCCTAACACACACACACACACACACACACCCACACCCACCTACCTACCACACCCAGACCTATCTAAGCTCTATAACAGACCTTTCAACTGGCTGGGCCATTTCCTGTAGGACAGTACTTCCTCGTTGGAGGGGAGACGTTGAGAGAGACATTGAGACACTTCAACAACTTAGGTTGTGCACACATATTCTCACACACACACAGACATAAAACAACTAATACAGTTTTCTTTTCTGGAATGCCATGATCTGTCCACAGCAACAAACAGAAATCAAAGGGGTTGTGTGTGTGTGTGTGTGTGTATGTAGAGAAGGTATGCTGTGCCCACTTAAGGGCTAAGTAGGTTAGGGCAATGAGAGATAAAGGACCAAGCCTCCTGTCTGACCAACAGCCCGTTAGAACCAAAGAAAGAGCACGCTGTCTCCTCCCTCAGCTGGTCCTGTCCAATCCGGCCACACCACACACCATCACCGTCCACTTCCTGTCCTGTGCAGCCCAAAAGGGAAGCTCCCGGCTCCTCATTGGAGCAGGATAACCCGACTCGCTCAGTCGGTCACATTCTATACGGTCCGTTGATGCACGCTCCTTGGTTTGATCCTCCTCATTTGACAGATTAAAGCTGAACAACTCTCTCTCGCTCTCGTCGTTCACTTACTTATCGGTTATACTCGCTCACATCGGACAGTGGACACCAGGTCTCTCATCGTATTTAGACAATGCGCTGTGAAAGGCTGAGGCTGACACAAACACACTGTCTAGGGGCTGGGGTGTATAGGCCGAAAGAGCCCCATAAGAGGGGGGGGCAATAGTGTAGAAGAAACGGTGGAGAACAGAATGAGGCAAATTGGAGGAGACGGAGAGAGAGAGAGAGAGAGAGATAGGGAGACGGCGAGAGACGTCTGGAGTAGGGAGGCCGGCTCTAATGGCGCTCAGTGGGCGTTTAAGAGCTGCGTGTTTGGCCTGAGAGCTCCCTGTCCACCCTAAGCACCGCGCCACGCTCTAATCCAATTATAGCTCGGGTCCAGCCTCAGGCGCCAAGGACAGGCGCGCCGAAGCAAACGGTCCAGGTACGGGCTACACACAGACAGCACTAAGGGGAGCGTTAGGCTAACCTCCTATGTGCGCCAAAGCTAGCCATGGATACGGAACAGCTGGAGCACACCATCAAATACAAATATCTAAGTGACCCTCCAACTACCCCACCCCCCACAACCCCTCTCTCTCTCTCTCTCTCTCTCTGGATGGCTGCTCCCTTGCTGCAGTTAAAAATCGCCCCTCTCCGTCATCAGTGGCAGACCTCTGCCCGTTTCAATCTGTGTTTCTGACCCGCCTCTCTGCCCTCCATTTATCTCCATCTTTGCAGATCACCATGCAACTATCTTTCACCCCTCTCTCTCGTCACTGAACACTGTGGGCGTTCCTCTAATACTCTGCTTATCATTTATTTTTCTCTCTACGCCTCTTGCAGTGTTGGACAGTCCGATGACATTTTTCCTTCTGAGGGTGACTCAGCCAAACCAGTAAGAACTATCCCCTCCACGGCAAGCCCAAAGGGCTAAAAATAGCCTGGCTCACTCGCATACATAGACAAATAGGCACGGCACGCACATGTACGCACACGGGCGGATGGAAGCAGGCGCAGAACAGCTCCCGGGGTTAAAAAAAACAACTATGCATGACAATCTACACAGACAGTATGCTAACCACGCCACCCAAAACCTCCACTCCAGCCCTGTCCATGTAGCACTGGAGACCTTGTCTCAATCAAGGTCAAGAACATAAATGAAGAAGCATGAAAAGCCTACCGGGGGGGATAGCAGGCTAGCCCAGCTAGCCTTCCCAGAGAACAGTGGAGAGAGGAGAACAGATGGGAGGGGGAGTGATGGCGAGAGGCTGAGGACACAATGACGCCGGGCAGAGGTGGGGGGTCGCTGCACTGGGGGGGGGGGGGGGGAGAGAGAAGATCTGTGACGTAACAGTGCGCATGGTGTGTGTGTGTGTGTGTGTGTGTGTGTACCAAGGGGAACTGGTGCCTCCAGCTGTCCTTGTCCCAGACTTCATGAAGTGGAAAAGGCGACGTCAGTCACAATTCTCATGCTCACACGCACGCCGCCCCCCCTCTCCCTCTCCCTCTCTCCCTCTCTTTCCCCCTCTCTCCCTCCCTCCTCTACAAAGCACAGAATAACAGATGACAAGGCATGACGCCATACCATTCCCAGCAGCCTTTTTTTGTGGTACGTTGACTGTTCGGGTGGCAGAGTAACTTAAGGGAGTGGAAGAATAATAACGTGGGCGCGTGCTTTGGTGCAGCTTGGTGGAGGAAGAAAACCTGCCCCATCCTGCTGGCTGGGTAACCGCCAGTTTTAGCTGATCTCCAGTCAGCTGTAGCCATTAGCGGTCTACACACTTGATTATCTTTGACAGCAGGTTTGGTTTTGACCCCTTTGTTTGTTCCAGCACACGTCTCAATTGGTAGGCCCCCGGGGGCCGTCAGGGGCCCATAGATGACAGGGCATGGGACTATTAACAGCTCCCTACCCGCCTTCCTGTCTCCCTTCTCCAAACCACAGTGGCACTGCCAGTTCTGGACACTGGTCGGGGCTGCTCAGAGCATTACAAAAGAGTCAACAGGGTTCCACAACCCTGCCAAGTGAAACAGAGAGCCACGCACACACACACACACACACAGAGTAAACAACAAAAGGCCAAAGCCCGGTCTAGAAGTTATCCCAGAGGTCCAAAGTTGCAAAACATTCGAAAACCAGAGCTCCGTTGGAGAGCCCCGGAGAGAAAATCAATGAGTGCATTATCGAAGAGCTCTAGTTATCACTCCGTGTCTCTCTGAACGATAGTGAGGACCACTCACTGATCAATAGGAGCCACGAGTTCAGCCCAAAGCATTGATGCACGGGACCATCTCCAATATGTGACATGAGGGGGGGCCACCTGTTCAAAGGACAACTTTCCCTGGTTCAGTCTGAGTGCGAAGTGGGTGGGGCAACTTTGAGCCATTGCGCTACGCTGGTTGGGCACCCCAGAGCTGGTCCAGGCAGCATACACAGGCCCCCAGGGGGGCCTCTTAAAGATCGACTCAACGCAAACACTGCTGGTTAAAGTCCACTCAGCAAAAAAAAGCGCAAACATGCACACCGTACAAAAAAACCCATATGAAGCACGTGTGTATGCCCCAGTTTATTTTTGTTCTGTCCAAATGGCACGTTATTCAAGTGTCACTTCCGTTTTCTGGGTCTCTCCCTGCCTCAGAAGAACAAACTCGGAGAACGAGGGAGTGCACGAAGGAACAAGCAAAAGCGAGACATCACGAGAGAATGCCTAAGCAAAGCCAAACCTGTGTGTTAGACAGTGAGTGACGCACAGGCCATTCGCCGAGGCCTCTCTCGTTTCACTGCGAGGCCATTAGCAGACCCTTCATATTATCATCGGTGGTCCGACATTTAAAAAGCCCTGACTTGTTTTCAACAAAGCCCACGGTTCACGGTGTCTATCTGATCGAGTATAAGGGCTGATCCAGGAAACCCTGAACAGGTTCCTGCGTGCACCACATCCTCATCTGATGCAACCCACGCAGAACTGAAACTAGACAACCGTTTAAGATGGAAGTGCAGATGGACCCAGTGACTGATTGAACGACACTTTGATGTGCTGAAGATAGGCTCGCTAATAGCGACCAGCTAGCGAGCGTAGCCCACGCTTCTTGCCCTGGTGTCTCCTTTCTTTGAAACCTGAGTTCATCCCCACCTGTGAACCGTGACAGCTGAGCTTTTATGGTCTAGCGCTTGCTGCTGACGCTCGTCTTTCCTTTAGCCCTGCTCTGCTGGTTGTGAGCGGCATCAAGCCCTCTTTCCAATATGTTGGGACTCTGCTGTGGTCCACGGTTGAATAAAGCCATGCTCTGTTATGCCACTGTAACGGCCAGGCCCCCAGCCGGACGTTCTGTACTGTTTCTCTGCACGCGCTCTTTGGCACCCGCATCAGAAAGCCCTGAAGAAGCGTCTCTCTCGCTTTCTCTCTCTCTTTCTCTCTCTCTTTCTCTCTCTCTTTCTGTTGTGAGAAAAGAAGATACCGCTAAGACTGTCCTAGCTACAACAACGGCTTTAAAAAAAATTAATTTGCAGAGCTTGTATGCAGAGCTTGCAGCCAGGAAACTGGCATGTTAAATTAGCATGGAGCGGGAAGAGGTGCAAAAGGGTGCGCTGGATGCAGAGGTCCCGTTTATTTGAGAACTCTTCCCAAATTAGACCTTTTCCCTCCAGTCCGCCTTTTATCCACTCCCTTCACTTCAATTGCTCCTCTGCGCTGCTCTACAACACCTAAAAAGGGAGAGACCACATCCCAGCTAGAGGCTACTGCACAGCAGCACTACTGACAGGGTACCCAACCACCTCCCACAGCCACTATCCCTATGGTACGTCCACTTTCAAGAAAACAACTGAACAACCAGTTCAAATGACAGAGGACAGCTATTAGTAAGCGTGCCGTGGTTAGCCCTTGGCCTGTTGTTGGGCTGTTGGACCCTGCTCTTCCTATGACTGAGCACTGCACCGTCGACAGCAGCCGAGCACACACACGTCGCCGCGCATCAGCAGCCCACCCTGCCAGAGGAGAAAGAGAGAGGCGAGAGGGGAGTTGTCGACCAAACCGGCCTATTGGGAGTAAACAAACTAACAAGTGGCCTTGCCAGGGAGTTCTACAGAAGCGAGCTGTCCCAGAGGAGAGCCTCAGAGCTGGGTCCAGTCCAGGACAACCACTCCTGGGTGCTGGAGACACAGCAGACAGGTCTGCCCCTCCGGACACCCTCGACTGGAGCGGAGCCGAGCTATTCTTACCCGCAGCATTCAGACAGTGTTGAACACTCCCTTCACTGTTTACCCATCTGTCTTTTTAAGGCGCAGAGGTTGGAGACTCCCTACAAGGCAAGACTTGACTTGATGAAAAATGCCTCCCGAGTGCCGTGCCAGAGGCAGCAAATTGATTCTTAATAGGGTGTGTTCTTTGAGTGCATTGTGATAAGACGTGAGTTTATGGCTTGCTGTCTTCCCTGTAATCGGCCTTTAATGAGTCTCGTAAACAGAGACACAGAAGCGTCTTACAGTAACCCGTACTCTACAGCCCTGAGATCAATCCTAATTGACCTCGCACACTGTCCAAACCAGTGCAAGTGAGTGAGTGAGTGAAATACTAAACTGTGATAAGCAACTTGCCTGTTTTCGCAGCAGGTGAACCCTGCAAGACAACAACGTCTGCTCATCTGCCGTATTCAGCTCCAGCAGCCAAAGCAGTCAACAAGAATCTATACGTGAATGTACAAGCCGTACGTGTTTGGCTGTGTGCATGTGATAACATCAGAGACATACCGGAGGACCGGGGTTGAAATGAGGACACGGGTGCTGATGTTCACATAGCCTAGCCCTTGACCATGTCACAACATGGTAAAATAACCCTAGTGGCCATGACACACACAACCTGTAATATATTGTGATCCAGAGAGAGCTATATTGTGGGCATGATAATAATAAAAAAACTACATATATGTGTGGGTGTCACGGTGGTGTAACTAGACCATAGACAATAGACAGATCCAATTCCCGGGCTGGCGCCATCGTCATGAGCACACTCCGTAGGCTTGCTAACACAAACCAGGCTCCACTTATTCAAATTCTGGCTGCTATCACGTACGCAGAACAAATGTCACTTTCAAGTGGCTTAGCGTGCAATGGGCTACATTTGACAGTGGTCTGGATCAGACACCCTAAATCTCGTTCTACTTAGTCGTCGTCGTTTTTATTCCCTCTCTGTCCCTCCCTCTAGCATTAGCGCACAATCCATCGCTAGAAAAGTGGATGGATTAAACATCTGTCAAGTGAACCTGTTTCAGCCCGGCAGGAAGAGGCGCGTTGCACATTTACCCCCCCCCCGTGATGTAACTTCCGTCCGGAACCCCTTGGAGATGAGGTCATTCGGCTACAATAAGCAAGTCGCACAACACCAGGACACACCTGCTTGAACACTGACACAAGCCCAACACCCTGTAAACCCCGACTTGACAAATGGCAAGCTTTGAATTCTCCTCAGATCCTGCCCTCACGCGCAGCACAACAGCTCAGCCCTTCACCTTCAATTAGCTTTGCCCTTGCGGCTCCAACCAGAGGACAACCTTGACCTCAACGTTTTGTGTATCAGAAGCCTCTGTATCTTGGCCATCTCTATCCCTCTATTCATCTGTCTGCCTCAGTCTCTACCTCTCCCATTAATCACCATTACGCCATCCTCCTATCTTCAATCCATCCATTCCCCTCTCTAGGGAGCTTTCATATCACTCAATATAGTCGCGTAGCCTCACTTCCGCTACCCGCCTTTGTTCTCTCCAGTTTCTCCATGATTGCCGTCATCAGCTCATTCATTACCCTAATGCTCCTTCCCTGCTTTCTTGCTTCCATCGTCGAGGTACGTTTTGTCCTTCCTCCATCTAGCCCGCCTCTCAAATCTCCTCCCCTCTTTCCCCCACCGATCTCATCCTGAAGAGCAGTTCTGCTACCATCCATTCGCCACGGACCAGCCACTTTCTTTACCCTACCATTTTTTCCCTGTGTGATCCTTTATGCAATGCACTCCTCCTTCCTTCCTGCCTGCCTGCCTGCCTTCCTTCCTTCCTGCCTTCCTTCCTTCCTTCCTTCCTTCCTTCCTTCCTTCCTTCCTTCCTTCCTTCCTTCCTTCCTTCCTCCATCAATACTTCGTCCACCCTCCCTTAGCCTGCATCACTCCACGGAGCTGGTCGTCCTTCACCCTGCCTCTGTATTCAGAGTGATTACACGCTTGGTTAACTCATTCATGGACTCCACTCTCTCAGTGACGCACGCTGGACACACGCCTGATCGCTTTGCATGCAAGCAGGTCACACACACACACACACACACACACACAGATCACACCCCAAGTGCATCCACACCACATAAAGGTAATCCATCCTAGAGATGAGAAGAAGGCATGAACACAAATGACTGACAGTGATGACAACACCCATCACAGGTAGCCTATACTCTATTATCTAATCAATAAAACATCTCACACATTCGATTTCAAAAGAGACAAACCTCTCTCTGACTGTTTACTAAACGACCCGGCAGCTAGCTTACAGCAACACTGGTCAAGTATGCAACCCAAACAGCTTTTATTGAACTGACAGAATCTCTCCTGTGTAGGAAGACAAACAGGGCCTGTGTTTGAATGAACCCCCCCCCCCCCTCTCTCTTTAGTCTTCATATCTCATTCCACATTTGACAACAGAAAATTAACAACTGAAGAAAACAAGAAAAAAAAGAAGGAGCAAAGGAGACATGCAACATTTAAATTCCTCAATAAAAAAAACACTAAACTTGTCGTGGGAAGTATACATCAACAAAATGACAAACAATGTCAAGAGGATGGAAGTTATTATTTTTGGCTGAAGCTGGTATTTTGACTCAGGCAGCAAAGGCACCCGTGCTGTTATCTCCAAGCCAAATGTCATGCTGGAAAGAACCACCCAAACAGCAGGCCTCCACCCTTTCCTGCTCTTTGCTTCTGTCTAGCTTCCAAAGCCACAGAAAAGCCAAATGACTGGCCTGACACACCTTTCAGCGTGACTCAAATCTATTCGTTAGACCACGCAGACAAAGGATGTGTTCTTTGGCTGAATTTTGAAGCCTGCTGTAGACTGAAATGAGCAGACTGGCTCGTGTTTGTTCAAAAGACTTTGCAAGGCTGTGTATGATGCTGTCACAATGCCAAGCAGGTGTCACTCAAGGAAGCAACTTTAGTTTCTCTCACATAAGGTAGCATACTGTATCAGAAGAGGGATAGCATATAAGCATACAAGTAGATCCATGGCCACACCTAACAAACAGAACATGTTGTACTGTAATAAGAAAAAATAGCCAATTCAAATGCACTGTTATTATGGTAAGCATCTGACTCAAGTATCGTTTCAGACCTTGCAATTCAGTTCTTGTGTTTTCACCTATCCATGCAGAGAAAACTTTGACGACCTCTTAAATACATCCACTTATTTACTTATACAAATTACCCCTGCCCATGTGATTTGATCACCCACGTTTGCATTGTAAATCCTATCCAAGTGCAACTAAAGAGGGAAACAAATCTAAAAACAGTAGGAAATAATGTTTTTGGATTAGGGTGGAAAAATTGTATGGATAAAAACCTACACACAATCTGAATAAATAAAAAAAACTTAGAACAAGTGGCATTAAAACCATAATTGGCCAACCTCACTGTTAATGAAATCCCCAAGCGTACAAACAAAACATTATTTGGAAAAGAAGCATAGCACACCATATCTTGATTTGCGTAAGTAAGCCAAAGAAAGGGGTCGACAGCGTCATGTAGTAAGTAAGGTCCAGAGATGTCAAATCGCACAATCCATCTGCATCACGGATCAGGTCTGGCTTAAAATTGGCTCACAAAAAGAAAAGCCTGACTCAGGATAATGTAGCTGTCATGAAACACTACTAAACTATGACTAATAGTACTAGTTATACTAATAAGTGTTTCAAAACTATGTAATAGTTAGATAGTTTAGAAAGATTAAATAACATTGCGTGGTTAGCAAATAGTTTATACAGGCTAAAGCTAACTTCAAGAGCAATGTGGGTGTCACATTCGCTATAGTCTATAGTAGAGTACAGTACAGAGGTATCAAGCCTGATCATGTGTCAGCAACATTCGCTAGCTAACGTCAGTTAACACACAAGAAGGCTAGTTACACGCAACCTGCAATGATATACAAGCTACTGTTGGCTAGCTGAGAAAGCTAGCTATGAGCTAGTTCACACTACTATCTAAAGCTAGCCTGTCATAAATGACTGTCCAGCAATTCACCTTGCAATGAAAATAGAAGGTGCATTGAATTAATGAATATGCCTGCTTGAATAACATTGCAGTGTGACGGGTTTCAGTCTTGTACAAAAATACATTTCAGCGACCTAATCTGGGCGCTGGCTAACGCCAGCAGGCCACAGCACGGGATGCTCAAAAATACCCGCTGACCGGTTACTGTTGAGCCTAAAAAACGAGGACGATTTAGTTAGCGAGCAGCAATGCAAACGAGCATGTCTAAGCTAAGTAACGTTTTTTGCATGATGACACTGGCTTTTGACTGAGTGAATGTAGCTAGTTCGCTAAACGGAATTACGGAACAACTATAATATTATCGTGAGCTACACACTCTGTTATTTAGCTTTTTCTTGCTGTCACTGACTGAACCACCCAAAGCCAGGATGGTCTCGCAGTCTCTTACCACCCTGTCAGTTGGCTAATATTTTACAATTAAAAGAAACGTTCGAGATATTTGCTGTACTCACCCCATTAACCAATCCATGCTGATATTTGTAGCTAACGTTAGCTAGCAAGTTAGCTAGCTATCTCGTTGGGGATAAGTCCAGTAAAGCTGGAGGCGACCCCCTACTTTATCCGGTCACCCCTGGCTTCCCCTCCTGTCCTGTCCCCAAATTCTCGTTGCTTCTCGGCTAGATCGCTCTCCTCCTGATGGATCACTGGGCAATTGTCAAAACTTGTCGGTCCTGTAGTTGTTTTGGTATTGCTAGCTTAGATGTAGTAGAATGAGCACAGTTGAATCGATGTTGCAGATCCAGTGAGCGGAGCACAGCACTGAGTGACTTTGAGCCAAAAGACAAGTGGAGGCTGGATGAGAGCGGAGAGCGGACAACGGTTTAGGTCCGCTTTCCGGTCGATGAGGTATTCCTTGCCTGCTCAGTCGTCGTTTTTGACTATACTGGAGCGATGAATGTTGTCGTAGATTGTTGCACCGACTGATTTGACTCTCGAAACGCTGCTACTAGCACTCGCAGTGCTTGTCTTGTTTGGTACCCTCTGTCATGAATCCCCTGGCAGTAGCTGCTGATTTGGCTCTTGAGCTTACACCGCAAGCGCGATCTTCCGCCGCTACTATGAACGGAGTCCGGAAGTAAACACGGTCCTACTACCCCCTTCCTCGTGTGCGTAAAGCGCGTGTCACTAGTCGGACCAATGTAGACAAAGATGGGATATGTAGTCGCCCATGAGGTGACATTACAGGCTATCGTTGTCCACCTGCACTAGGGTAAGACAATGTGATCAGCAGTGAAGTTGGTTATAACGCCAATGTGCTGCAAAGTGCGGATGTTGAACTTGGATCACACAGAGCCACTACATGTTCTACATATTTACCATTAATTTCCAATGTGTAGGCTATCGCCTACTAGACACCACCAGTCATTTAAAGGAGACATTTGAAGTCTTGTTAAACACAATTTCATGGATAACATTGATAAGCTATTTATGTCTTTTCAAATAGTAGTTTTTGCTTCTCTTTTGCCCAGAAATGGAGTAGGCTTAAGGTAAGTAGGTAGGTAAATGTACCATAGCTAAACACAATGACTGTAAGCTACTAGTAACGGCTAGCATGGCTCAGTCTAAAGTGACTAAATACACCACAGAAAAACTCCAAAGATGTGTTATTTACATGTATCTTCTGTGTTTCCGTTGTGTAAAACTAAAATGTAAAAGTGAGTAATTGTTGTTATTGAAACAGATACCTTATTGGACCTGTTGTTGCAAGGTGGAACGATAGTTTTATCTTGTGTCCAATAAACGTCTGGCTTTGACATTTTCATTTTGACACGCCTGAAATACAGAAGATACAACATGCAAATAAAACCGCTTTTGAATTTTTCTAAGGTGAATTTTGTCACTTTTGACAGAGCCATGCTAGCTGTTATTACAGGCTTACAGTCATTGTGCTAGGCTATATTTACATGTCTACTTACCTGAATAATTCATTATTGCATACAATTATAACATTAGTATCGATAAACTGTTCCCTTAAACACCACAATCAACCACAGAGGATAAATGTATGCTTTTCCCTGATGAGTGGTCATCTCTCTTTCTCTCTCTCTCGCTCTCTCTCTCTCTTGCTTTCCCTCCCTTATCTCCTTTTTTACCTATCTAATTTCTTTCATTGTTGTATTTACCTCACATTCTCACTTATTCTCTCTGAAGGCCCACTATAGCCAAATGACAACCAGTAGGCCTTATATAACTGCCATCTCCCTCCTTTTTTA